>WEIB01000759.1:0-28049 GCA_015476505.1 Urochloa ruziziensis
GAATTTAAACTACGGGGAGGTTCCCCATAGCGCTCCATTCAAAAAGAACCAAAACCAAATACAAAGAAGGTCATACTTACAAACAGATATGCGTGGGGGTGGAGGAGAGAATTTGATTACATAACTGTTTCCTAGCCATTGTATAACAATAGTCCTAAGGTTCTTCTATAACCCGTGTTAGTTGGAGCAAGGATCTGCTCTTTGACCTCACGGTCCAAAGTAAACGCTTTGCTCTCTGCCCTTCAAGACTTTCCCTGTGGCGAGTAAAGACGTTGAGATCGAGAAAAAAGATTTAAATACAAAAAACGTACTGTGTGATATAGAGATAGAACTAAACTGCCTTTAAGTGGACGCATTTTTCTGCATCTAAATAGTGCTGAGTGAAACACTTAACTCACATGCCAGCGAGGACAAGACAACGGGCTTCCTTCCGTCCCTCGGCATGCATGTCGACGGCCACCTTACTTCTTGTCTTCCTTGTTTTTTTTTTTCTTTCGCATTGATGAGATGCACGGAATATCGCAGAGCGGGGCTGATGCAGGTGCAGTGTGCAGTGTGCACGCACGCGAGACGGCGAGAGACGATCGTGGAGGTCCTGCTCCTGCAGCCGGGGCCGCACGTGTGGGCGTACGCCCGCGTCAGGCCCCTTGTCCCGCGCCGGAAGCATGTATGCAGTGTGGCATATCGCAAGCAGCAGGCACGCCTCGAGATCCAAATATTCCTTTCTCCCACTCCAGTTCAGCAGCAGCCTCCATCCAGCACTCCAGTCTTTCACCTCGAACGCCCAAAAAAGGAAACGTAGAAAGGAGCGACACTGTTCTTTTCTTGCACGAGCATACAAACTGCTGCTGTAACAATTAATCCCCACTTATTACTGTACATTTAAATGCAACGCAACGCATGCCCTCACTGGTTTTTGTATGTTGCAATAATGAGGAGCCAATGACCTTTGCCTTCTTGAAATTTCCCTGGACAAAAAAAAATGCAACGCAACGCTTTCATAGAAGAAAATTTGGTGCCGAGAAAAATAGAACACATGCGGTGAGAACATCTCCCGTGCTCCCACCTAGTCACATAATCCCATACACCCACTTTCAAAATACATCAAAATATGCATGAAAAAGTTAATCATAAATATTTATGGCCACATATTGCAAAGATGAATGCTCATGAAAAATTGGAAAGGAACAAAAACTTATGCAAGGAGAAAAAAAAGAGAAAATCAACATGTTTATTGGATCGGGTGCACTATTTAAACAGATCCACAACCCGCATCTATTCACATGTGATTTGTCTTTTTTGTTTCTCTTTGCACAAAGTTTCTTTTATCCCTAAATTTTACAGAGTATGTATCCTTACGTCATATAGCTATTCATATTTTTGATTGATTTTCTCATCCATGATTTGAGTATTTTCTTTACAAGTGGGTGCATGGGAGCATACGAGCATGCAGGAGCACAGGAGATGTTCTCGCGGTGTAGAGAAAATTAATTTACAAGCAAATTCGTGTAAATTAGCATTGGGGTTCTGAAGAGAATAGTTTGTATGAATACCGTACCATCGTCCACTACCAGATTCGCCGCCTTTGCCGTGTGCCTGAAGCACACGGCAAAGGTCGATTTGCACACGGCAAAGTTCTTTGCCATGTGCGGCTCACGGCAAAGATTGGCCGGCAAAGGCCATCTTTGCCGTGAGCCCTAACGCGGGCACACGGCAAATCTTTGCCGTGTGTCAAAGTCTTTGTCATGTGTCAGTTTGGGCTTAACGGCCGTAGCCGTTACGAATCTTTGTCGTGGGCCATCACGGCGGGCTCACGGCAAAGATTGACGCCAGGTGGGCCCAAGCAGGGGCCTTTGCCGTGTGCCACAGGGGCCGGCCCACGGCAAAGATTGCCGCCAGGTGGGCCCAACCTGGGGCCTTTGCCGTGTGCCACAGGGGCCGGCCCACGGTAAAGACCGCGCCAGGTGGGCCCAAACTGGGGCCTTTGCCGTGCGCTTAGGAAAAAGCGCACGGCAAAGACCCGGCCTTTGCCGTGAGCCGTGGTAGATACTCACGGCAAAGGCCAGGGCAGATCCCCTTTTTTTTCTTTATTTCAATCGTGCCCCCAATACTAAACATCACAGGCAGTTTATATATCACAATACACATCACAGGCAGTTTGTATACCACAATACACATCACAGGCAGTTTATATAGTCCAATCATCCACATATGCAAATAAAAGTCCATATAAGTGCATAGAAGTTCATACAAGCTCATACAAGTCCATAAAAGTCCATGCAACTCGATCCTAAGCAACTACGAGTCCATGTACGTCCATACAATGCAATTTCATAAAACTCACGCAGATGGCGGCGGGTGTGGCGGGTCCTGCGAGAAGGGCGAGCCGTGAGGGGGTGGCGGGTACGGCGAGCTCATCGGTGGCATGCCGGGTCTCATCTGCGGCCACTGCTGGTACGGTCCGCCAGGAGGGAGGGGCGTCCACGGGCCGTACTGCGTCCACGGAGGCGGGATAGGAGACACCTGAGGGGGCGACATGTCCACGGGCCCATCGTTCGACGCCGCTGACAGGTTCTGCACAAACGATACAAAATGCAACACAATCGCTAAGCTATGATCATTCTAGGTTTCTAAGTCACTATGTGGAATCCAACTAGATGATATATCCTAAGTCATAAGTTCTAAGTCACTATGAGGAATGAAACTTCAGGGTTTTCAAGCGACTCACCGGAGTAAGCTCTCTAACATTTGGCGGAGCGACTAACATCGGTGGCGGTGGTGTATGACCTACCACCGTCCCAAGGCTGCTCAAGTACTGGTACATCTGAGCATACCGCATCCGCTCGGCTTCCCGCTCAGCCCGCTCAGCTGCCTCCTTGCGCTCAATCTCGGCATAAATTGCCTGCTTCTCCGCTGCCCACTCCTCCCTTTGAGCTCTCATACGGTCCTCCATCTGGGCCTGCAATTTTTCATGGCAATGTGACAATACAAAGCAAGCACTAGCGATAATCAATTAGCAACAGGTAAAATAGAATTTACCTTAAATTGATCCATCTGGATCTGTGTAGTACTCTGCCGTGGGCGTATGGGTGGGGTCGAGTCCGTGGCCCTGGCTTTAAGAGAGGAGAGAGTCGGAGTACTAGCCGTGTCCACTAGGCTGTTGGCAACGCTGTACCGGCCATGCTTCTTGCCTCCTCCTGACCTCATGAGCACTTCTCCATCAATTTGCTCGGTGATCGGATCGAACTCCGGCCTGTGGACCTCCCTTGCCATCTCTGAGTAGTCACTAAGGCAGCTGTGGACGCTCGGATTTGAGTACGCCTCGGGCCCGTCCAGCGGGTTGTAGACGTTGTCGGGGGCAGTCGCCTTGTCCTTGTGAGACAAATCGTATGCCATGAGCGAGGGCAAGGCTGACCACCATGTGTTTGAGACTGCAAACAAATATAAAGCCAGATTTCATGAACTATTCAAGATTGAAAATTGTGTGTACTTAGTTTAAGACACATACCCATCTCTGGCCGTACGCCGCGAGGTCGCGGTTGCCTTGGTGGTGTGGTTTACCAGACATCATCAAACGCCTCTGCCGGGCTTCGTTGTGGGTCGCCTCCCAACCATCAGCGCACCACTTGTCCACTATCATCTCCCAGCACCTCCTGTGGGGGGCGCACCAATGCGGAACGGCCTGCACATCATCAAGTACACATAAGTAGAGTAAACTGAGCGTAACTAATTTAAGAGATAGTGTATATTTACCCGTATGTATTCTGCCCTCGTCAGCCTCATGTTTCTGGCGTCCGTCTTGGTCAGTTTGACTTTCAAGAATTTGCGGTAGTAATACACCACTGCCTGAATGCGAGCCTCGTAGTGCATGTCAGTGACCAGTTTGCGGCAGGCTGTGTTAGCCACAACCGTTGCTCGGTCCTTGAATTCATCGTCGACTCTGAAAAAATCCTGCAAATTGATGGGATGTCAATAATGTCAAATGAAAATGTGTTGTATTGACCCATGTAGTGTGAGGAAAACTTACCCACAATTCTTCAACCACCCGGTGCGCCATGTTTTTGAACACCGCACCATTCGGATCTGGATGGGGGTCGACTGTAGCGGCGACGTAGTGGTCCCACGTAGTCGCCGGCTCCTCTCTGCCAGCGACCGTCACCAAGCGGGGAAAGTGATGCTTGCACAAAAGGCCGAGGATGCCATTGGGCAGTCGTGTGTGAATGCCCGGCTCGACCTGCTCCCACGACCTGCATAAGTGATTTACATAAATTATTAGTTTCAATATTGATTATTAACATATGACAAGAAAACAAAAAGTACAAACATTTAAAATTACTTGTCTGGACCCGTGTGGCCGAATTTTCGGCCGCTGCAAGAAAGGTATCGGTCGATCCGGGAGCTACGAGGGGCCTCGAAGGTATGGCTCCGGTACTCCTGCGTCTCCCTCCTCCCCCTCCTCTCCCTGCTCCTGCTCTTCCTCCCCGTCCTCTCCCTGCTCCTGCTCTTCCTCCCCATCCTCTCCCTCCTCCTCTTCTTCATGTGCGGAAGGCACCTGCTCGTCCTCCTCGTCCTCGTCCTCCTCCTCCTCCACCACCTCCTCCTCAGGTGTGGGTTCCCTCGCCGTCCTCCCCTCTTTCCCCGTGTCATGGCAGAGCCCTCAGGTCCAGACGAGGAACTCGCTCCACCCTTGCCTCTCCCTCGACCCTTGCCTCCACCTTGAGCCAGCGTGGAGACAACCCTCTGGTAAAGCGAGCTGACCGACCGGCGTCCTCGTCCCACCATCTTTAATCAACACCTGCTTTTAAAAAGAGTAAATAAATCAGTATATTAATTACAACAAGTAGTAATTGAATGCATAAAAGTAGTTAACTAATTAGTGCAACAAGTAAATTAAACATGGAATAAATTACTTGCATATATTAGAAATAATCATCATAATCCGGATTAGCCGGATCATTATTCTCATCATCACTATCACCCATTTGCAGATAATCGGCGTTGGGGTCTACAAGAGGCTCCTCCACCTCAATGTCATCTCCTATACGTAATTTCTCGAGTAATTTCAAGTCATTTGCATTCTCAACGTCATCTGCGGCGTCCTCGTCAACAAGCATTTCATTGTCCTCGTCAACAATCATGTCTCCGGTTAATTCTACCTCAAACCTCCCTTATAGCCCATCTTCTTGGAAGAACTCTCCTTCATGTATTTGGGTCTAAGTTGTAATCTTCATTGTTTGGGACAGGTAGTTTACCATGTGGAGATACTTTGAGCACAACATCCCAACCGATAAGACGTTCGTCAGTTTGGCACGGGTACGAGAGATAATAAACTTGGGTCGCCTGTTGTGCAACAATATACACATCATCCCCTGGATACATGGATGATTGTCTAATTTCAACTAGCCCAAGTTTAGGGGTCCTTCTCACTTCTTCAGGATCAAACCAATGGCATTTGAATATGACAGGTTTGAGAGATTTCGAACCAGGAAATGTGAGTTCGTATATGTCTTCAATTCTTCCATAGTATTCGACCCCATCGTCTCCTGGAGTACACACTCCGGTATTTGTGGTTTTTCGATTGGGCCGACTCTGATCGTGTCTTGTGGTGTGAAAGCGATATCCATTGACATCATAAGCGCCAAATGACTTGACCCTAATGGCACAGCCATCGGCAACTTGTCTCAATTCAGCACTCATAGAAGCATCTGTTTGGCCCTGCAAAGTCAAGCAGGTACGACATTCGTTACTAATAGACGGGCTAATTTGTGTCATCGTGCATACTAACTATTACCAAAATAGTACATTACCTTCTTTTTGAACCAAGAAATAAAATCTGGCCCATTTGCCGCACCATGTCTAACAAGGTTGTCATATTCCTGATCGGTAGGCCTCCTTGATCGATGCCAGTATGTCACAAGAAATTCCCTGTACCAACGAAAAACAAAGGGGTTGGATGTAGAAGAGTGAATAGTCAAGAACAAGTTCGTGTAGAACTTACTGTATGTACGGCTCAACTTCGTCAAGGTTTTTCAAGACATATAGCATGATGTCACGCCACTCTTCGACAGTCAAGGTCTTGGTCCTCGAATGACTTGCCTTTCCGAGTTGACCACGAAAAATGCTGAGGTTCGACTCCTCTTCGTCGGCATTGTAACGAGGGGGTGGATTATGCACGCTAGGAAGGTTGTCAGAATAGTATTTGGATGTGAAATTTGACACCTCCTCCAGAATGTACGCCTCAGCAATTGAAGCTTCAATCTTGCATTTATTCTTACATTTTGTTCGAATAACTTTTTGACATCTCTCAATAGAATAGCACCAATGGTTTTGCACGGGACCCCCATTCGTGCCTGATACGGGAGGTGCAAAATCATATGCTGCATAGGATTGAAGAAGCCTGGTGGAAAGATTTTCTCCAACTTACAGAGAAACACAGGAGCCACTTTTTCCATATCCGCAATCACGGACAGAGATACTTCCTTAGCACAGAGTTGACGAAAGAAATTGCTCAACTCTGCCAGCACTAGCCATATATGATCAGGTACATAACCTCGAACCATCACCGGAAGAAGTCGCTCAAGCCATATATGGTAGTCATGACTCTTGAGCCCGTTGATTCGCATAGTCTCTAAGTTCACCCCCTCGTCAGATTAGCAGCATACCCATCAGGAAACTTTAAGATTTTGAACCATTCCAATACTTCTTTCCTTTGGGCTCTATCAAGGACGAAATCAGCCTTTGGCTTTTTCCATCGCCTGCCTTCAGCGGGAGTTGGAATTGTTAGCTTCGGCCTATCACATAACTTCGTTTGATCAACTCTAGCCTTGACATTGTCCTTCGTCTTATCAGGAATTTCCATTATTGTACCCCAAAGTGCCTCGCCGATATTCTTTTCAGTGTGCATTGCATCAATGTTATGTGGAAGAAGAATATCTTGCATGTATGGGAGCCTCCACAAGCCGTATTTCTGAGTCCACATGTGTTCGTCCCATATCCTTCAAAACCATCTCCATTTTCTTTAAGGATGAGAGCGTCTAACTGAGCACGCACCTCGGCACCAGTCATCATTTGCGGTGGAGGGTCTTCAACTACAACACCTTTCGTAAAGTTCTTAATGTCTCGTCTGAATGAATGGTCTAGAGGGAGAAATTGACGATGTTGGTCGAAAGAAGAATATTTACCACCAGCTTTCAACCAAAAGAACCGAACAGCTGCCTTGCATACTGGGCATGGATACTTCCTGTGAACACACCAGCCGCAGAACAACCCATACGCCGGCATGTCATGCAGGGAGTACTGGTACCAAACATGCATTTTGAAGTTTGTTTTGGTAGCACGATCGTATGTCAATACCCCATCATGCCAAGCAGACTCCAATTCATCAATCAGAGGTTCCATGTACACGCACATGTTATCTCCCGGATGTTCAGGAATTATCAATGATAAGAATATGTTCTGTCGTTGAAACAGGACGCCGGGAGGGAGATTGAGAGGGATAACGAACATGGGCCAACATGTGTATGGCGCACTGGACATTCCATAAGGATGGAACCCGTCTGTAGCCAAAGCCACACGAACATTACGAGCCTCTGAGGCTTTTGCATGATGAATCGTATCAAAGTGCGTCCACGATTCAGCATCCGATGGATGTACCAGCTTATCAGGATTTTATCGACGCCCATTTTTGTGCCATGTCATTTGTTTGGCGGATTCTTCGGTCATGTAAAGCCGTTGGATCCTCGGTATGCAGGGGAGATACCGTAAGATTTTAACGGCGATTGTGGTTTGCCTCGTCTGACCATCACCAGAGTCTATCTCCAAGAACCTAGAGGCTTCACACTTTGGACAGTACTTTGCTTTTGCATACTGTTTCCTAAATAAGATGCATCCATTCGGACAAGCATGTATCTGCTCATATGGCATCTTAAGTGCCCGAAGGAGTTTCTGTGCCTCATACATGTTCTTCGGCAGAATGTGACCACCCGGAAGCAGGCTGCCAAAAACTGTCAACATGACATCAAATGCATCTCTACCCAGACTAAACTGCGACTTTATGGCCATTAGGCGTGCAATGGCATCGAGCTGAGAAACATTGGTATGCTCGTGCAGGGGTTGTTGTGCCAGCAGCCAACATATCATAATATGCCTTTGCAGTTGGCTCTGGCTCCTCCTCCAAGCGTTGTTCATCGACTTGTGCTGCGTGAAAGTCTTCTAACATGTCCGCTATCCCGGCGTCATCATCAAGTTCCTCGATGCATTGTCTCACGACCTCATCTCTCGTGCGCGAGTCTGCAACATTGTATTTCCACTTGGTACGGCCTCGAGTAAACCCATGCTTGCAGAGATGATTTCTAATGTCCTCCTTTGTGTGTGCACGTGTGTTCCCACATTTGCTGCACGGACACCAAGTGATAGACGCTCCTCTAACGTTTGCAAATGCTGAATCCAAAAAAGACTCGGTCCTCTGAATCCAATCCAAGGTCATTTCACCCCCACGGGACCAGCCAGTGTACATCCACTCACGATCACCCATCCTCTATTATACGAATTATTGATATAATAAGCAATTGCATGAGTAATATAAAACAAATAGCATCTACACGATTATTATATTGCCTAGCTAAATGGTGAAGATAGGTCCTAATCCCACCCGAGGATGCGCAGCCGAGGTTAGTTTCCATGCTCTACGCCGATCCGAGACCGAATTTCAGCAGCATCTCCCCGCTGTTCTCCAAATACACGTCCCGAGAGGGAGAGTGTGTATCCGGAGAACAACGGGGAGATGCTACCGAAATTCAGTCTCGGATCGGAGTAGAGCATGGAAACTACCCCCGGTTGCGCATCCTCCGGCTGTCCAAATAGCGTGGACAATTCGAAACAGATACGGTCATAGATATGCAAAGTTCTGCATATTTCCGACTGTATCTCTTTCGAACGGGAGACGCCTAGGTTACGTTAACCACTAACATGCATGTCAAGGACAGAAAGATATTTATGTCTCACCTGAGAACGGGGGCGAGTCGGGGACGGTGACGCGGCGAGAACGGGGGTGAGCCGGGGACAGTGACGCGCCGGGAACGGGGGCGAGTCGGGGACGGTGACGCGCCGGGAACGGGTGCGAGTCGGGGACGGTGCCGACTCGGGGACGGTGTCACGCCTAGAACCTGCAACAACCTGAACAAAAAAAGAAAAAACTGTCAAAATTTAAAAATTTCGACAGCACCTCCCCTGCACGGAGAGGTTTCAAAACCTGCAACAAAAGCAACGGCACGATGGCCGACAACCACATAGACAACGGCACGATGACCGGCAACCACAAACGCATATATCTTTTAATTCAACTTAACTAAACAAGTAAAAAAACATATGTCCAATCACATACAAATTAATCTAATATAAGTACACCAATTCATCTCAATTCACTTTAAACTAAACAAAATGTAATTGTCTAAATGATGCTAAAATAAACTAAAGTACTAATCTCATACTAATTTAAAATAAATTAGTGACTAAATTATTTTGTCTAAACTAACTAAATATTTTGTCTAAACTAACTAAACCAAATAAATAAAGAAAAACAGAAAAAAATTACCTCACGGCGGCCGGCCAGCGGAGATGGAGGTGGCCGGCGAGGGAGGGGCCGGCGGGGCTGCCGGCCGAGGGAGGGACCGGCGCGGCCGCCGGCGAGGGAGGGGCCGCGGGGCCTGCCGTCGGCGGCGCCCGCAGGCACGGCGCGCGCGGGGAGGGAGGCGGCGGCGGCCGGCACGCGGGGAGGAAACGGCGGCGCGCGGGCGAGGAGGGAGGCGGCGGCCGGCGGCGCGCGCGGGGAGGGTCGGCGGCGGGGCGTGGCGGTGCGCGCGGGGAGGGACGGCGGCGTGGAGTGGCCGGCGGCGCGCTGTGACGGCGGCGGCGGCGTCGGACGGGAGCTGCGGCGGCGGCGGCGGTTACGTGTGGGTGTGTGTGTGCGGGGCGGGATTCGAACAGGCTAAGTCTAAGGACCTTTGCCGTGTGCCCAGATCTGGGGCACACGGCAAAGGCCACCTCTTTGCCGTGAGCCCAGATCTGGCTCACGGCAAAGGTCTTTGCCGTGAGCCAGATCTGGGCACACGGCAAAGGCCCTTTGCCGTGAGCTTTTAGGGTTTGCTCACGGCAAAGGCCCTTTGCCGTGTGCCCTCTGGTTTGACACACGACAAAGGCCCTTTGCCGTGTGCCCTCTGGTTTGACACACGGCAAAGTTCAAAATTTTTTAAAAAATTTTTGCGCAGTTCAAACTTTGATAATATTTGTTACCTTGCCTAAGGTCCTAAACAACTCATGTTTAAGGTTTTCACACCAAAAAAATTAGTATTTCATGCGTTTGAAAGAATTTAGATCATGTAAATCGTTTGAATTCAGTTTGATCAATTATTTCATCTTTGCATAACTTTGTCACATTTTAAACATGGCTTGCTTTACTCAGTTAACAACATGGTTGATGAATATATGATAAGAAGTACGTTACTTCATGTATATATGTACATATGAGTTCATATTATTCAATTCAAATAATAAATAAAAAATTATGAAATGTGTACGAAAATTTACGAAAATTTGGTCTCGCTACATCTATGTTGCCTTTTATCTATGGAAAAACTTTTGAAGTCAAAACCTAATTCGAGTTCTGTTACGCCTCTCAATATGACCTACTCATTCTCAACTCTCAGAAACTTCTCCAGAGATTCTTCGATTTGTAAGCAGCGTACGTGACAACTTGTGCGAAACGTGTTCAACTTTTTACCACATCATATACACATGAAATCATGATGGTAGGACAAATCTGATGATTTTCAGACATGGATTTTTTTTCTAAAATTTAAAAACGATTCGGCCCAACGTGCATAATCATGTTTCTTGAACCACACGCTCGAGTTTTCATTACAGTTCATGGATACGGCCTCAGAATGGACTCAATAACGTGTATGGTCCCTTTAAATCCATTATATTCCATTATTCGACACACTTGCAGCTCAAAAGTTATTTTCAACGATAAATCCAAGAAAAAAATAAAATAACTAAATATAGCAAATAATTTCCGAAATGCATCAAATCTTAACATGGAACACCAAGCAAGTTACATTGACACCACAAAATTTTTGGGTGACAAAAGATTAAAAAATAAAAAAAGCTTTACCGTGGGCCCCACCTTTGCCGTGGGCCAGGGTCCGGGGCGCACGGCAAAGGGCTGACGTGGCCGTGTGCCAGCCCTTTGTCGTGAGCCACACGGATAGCTCACGGCAAAGGGTGACGGCCGTCGCACGCCGTCACCTTTGCCGTGGGCCGAGTCATCAGGCTCACGGCAAAGGTTCCAACTTTGCCGTGTGCGGGCCTTTGCCGTGAGCCCCGGATCGGGGCTCACGGCAAAGGGGCCCCTTAGCCGTGAGATAATTCTTTGCCGTGTGCCTGTCCTCAGGGCACACGGCAAAGACACACGATGCCGTGTGCAGCGCCTTTGCCGTGAGCCTGCTTTCTGGCTCACGGCAAAGCCGGTCCTTTGCCGTGTGCCCGAGGTCATGCTCACGGTAAAGACTCAGGCACACGGCAAAGGAGCGGTTTCCGGTAGTGGTCGGTGGACATAGCAAATACTCTTGAAAACTGGATGCTCGAAACCGAAGGCAGCCAACTGGATTCAGGAGCAAACAAATTAAAGTATACTTAATCAGTACAAGTATTTTAGTTGTTAGATGCGGCTTTTGCAAAGCCCAGTGGGCGGCTCGAATCCTTTGCGTCTGTGGACCATCTACCGCGCTGGCCGAACCTGGGAAGGACAACTAATTTTTTCCCTTTTGTTTTGTTTTATGAGACTTTTTTTTAATAAATCTCAAAACGCATGAAAAAAATCAAGAACCAACGCTGTACACATTATCAAATGTTGGTGTCAAGGACCGTCCGCTTTTATATGCTATACTTAAGGCTTGCAACAAATTAAAACACTAGTGCAAATTATAATTTCTTAGCGACGACTTAGTATGGATAAAAACAGCGATATTCAAAATTTAATACATTAATCATGCATCTTATTGATCCCCGTATGGAAATGAAATAAATATAAGCAATGCATACCATAAAATGGAGTAGTACACATGACAGCTACTTTCATATACTTTTATCCCTCGAGACAACAAAATAAATACGAAAGGTTAAATGAACAAATATATTTCATAGACTAAAATAAGTATGCTATATAAACATTTTCCCGTATTACATGACAAGATAGTCGTTCTAGTTTTGGACTCCAAAAATCTGTACATACATAGTTGATTTGTTTTTTATTTGGAAGGTGGTAGATATCGATTTGTACGACGTAAACTTATATTTGTGGCCGGCAATCAATATTTGATATTTATAATACCAAGAGAACTATCAATGTAAATTTTTTGGCAGTATCTTTGGGAAATGGTATGGATACAATATTTGTATGAAAAGGTTACATATATTAAGCACCTCTTTCCAGAAATTTAGTATGGCTATTAGCTATACAAACCGTGGTATCCAAAGACACTAAACTGGATGCCTTATTCATCATCTTTAGGTGATAAAAGATATGGATACAAACCTATGCACATATCATGGCACAGAGTATGCTTGTAGTATATGCCAACCATTTCTACTTACTTTTCTTTTGTCTCGAGATACTAAATTATAATATAATAACAGAAAAATGAGAAAAACTATTTCATAAAACCATACATGATCAATTGTTGGTATCTAGGGCTACCAGTGTTGATATTTACAATCAGAAGTTGACAGTAACCAACAATTTGTTGATATATATCACAGTGCAAAAAAACATTGAGAAATACATATATATATATATATATATATATATATATATATATATATATATATATATATATATATATATATATATATATATATATATATATATACAATAGTGAAAGATTATGTGCATAGCTTATGCATAGGCTGAGATAAAGGTTTATTTTTCTAAAGATTTAGTTCGGACAAAATTGTAATAACACAATGGCACCATGTTAACTGATATATCCCACCATGAAAATATACAAATAAAAAATAAACGTGCGTCCTATATAAAAAAAAGTGCGTTGCGGAACAAATTAAAATAAATAAAGACATGCGTCACATTAGAATCATTATTTTGGATCAATCACTCACATCTATAAGACGAAAATCAAGGAAGGAAATCATAGATGGAAATATTGGCCATCGCAACTGGAAATGACTATAAGAAAGTTAAAATGGAAAAACAAATTAAAAAGGTGAAGTCATTTCAAGAAAAATGCACACCGTGCCTTAAAAAGAAAAGGAGGGAATAATAAAAGCAGGATGGGAAACAGAACCGAAATAAAATGTAAAGCAGTGGGGAAAAAAAGAGGGGAAAAGGAATTAATAAAATAAGTAAAGGAGAAGAATCCCAAGTACACATTTAGCTGCCTGCACACCGCATCGCAGAGAGAGAGCGCGCGCGCTGCGGCGGCGGGACAGCAGGGGAAGCATCAGACGCCGCAGTAGAAGAGGAGGGGGGAGCTCAGGCCACCTATATCTATCTCTTTCTATCCGTCCTCTCTCTCTATATATATGCAGGTATAATTATATGGCCAATTAGAATAGAGATTAGAGAGGCAGTGGGTAAGGAAATTTTGTATAGGAAAGAGAGAGAGGGTAGTTGATGGGAAGGGTTTGATGTGATTGCGCTTTCTTTTCTCTTTGCTTCCTGGATCCAACCGCCGCCGCCCGCATACTCTCACCGGCAACTCCAAGTTCTTGGATTGGATGCGTTCTTCTGCTTAGGTGCGTGCACCGTTTCTTGCGTGCGGGGGGATTCGTCCGTTCTTGATCGATTCGGGGTTGGGATTCTTGGATTGGCTGGGGAAAGGGGATTCGCCCTATTAGGGGATTTATTCCGTGGGGGTGCTTCTTTGATCTATCCTTTCTGATCCGTCGTACCTTGCGATTTCATCCCCAATTCGCTTACCCCATTTCTATTTTCTGCTCACAGATCGGAGCACGGCACGCTGTGTAAATCTCGAGAGGAGGAGGAGGAAGGAGATCGAGGCGGCTCGGTCCTTGTTCTTGCCGCGTCCGGTTCTCCCAAGAATCAGCGGCGAGGATGGATCTCTGCGACAAGAGAGAGGAGATGGCGCTGCAAAGCGGGGACTCCTGCCTCGCGCCCCGCCCTTCGCGGGGCGGCTGCGAGATGGAGTCGCAGTGGACGGAGGCCCTTCTCGAAGGCGGCGGCCGGAAGCGCCGCGCGCCGGAGGAATCCGACGACGATGCCCAGGAAATAGATGAGGTGGACTGCGGCGGCAAGCGGAGCAAGCCGCCGTCGCCGCAGCCACACACGCCAGACATCCGTGAAGCTCATGCTCCCGGCCGCCGACGCACTGCTGCGGCCGGTGGCGAGGAGCACAGCGGCGGCGGGGGTGACCTCATAGGAGAAATCGGCCGGGACCTGTCCATCAACTGCCTCCTCCGGCTGTCCCGGTCGGAATATGGCTCGGTGGCATCGCTGAACCGGGATTTCCGGTCTATTGTGCGTGGAGGGGAGATCTACAGGCTGCGGCGGCAGAATAACATCTCTGAGCATTGGGTGTACTTCTCCTGCAATGTTCTAGAGTGGGATGCATATGACCCGTACCGGGAGCGCTGGATCTCGGTGCCCAAGATGCCGCGTGATGAGTGCTTTTTGTGCTCGGACAAGGAGTCTTTGGCCGTGGGTACAGAGCTTCTTGTGTTTGGGATGGCGCACATTGTCTTCAGATACAGCATACTGACAAACTCTTGGACACAAGGCGAGATGATGAATTCGCCCCGGTGTCTGTTTGGGTCAGCAAGCGTCGGAGAGAAGGCATATGTTGCTGGTGGCACTGATTCCCTTGGCAGGATCCTCAGCTCAGCAGAACTGTACAACTCCGAAACACATACTTGGACACCTCTTCCTAGCATGAACAGGGCAAGGAAAAATTGCTCTGGGGTGTTCATGGATGGCAAGTTTTATGTGATTGGGGGTGTGACCAACAACAATATGATCTTGACCTGTGGTGAAGAGTATGATGTTCAGAGCAAGTCTTGGAGGGTGATTGAGAACATGTCTGGGGGTTTAAATGGAGTGAGCGGTGCACCCCCACTAATTTCAGTGGTCAAGAATGAGCTGTATGCCGCTGATTATAGTGAAAAGGATGTGAAAAAGTACGACAAGAAGAATAATAAGTGGATCGCTCTTGGTAAATTGCCCGAGCGATCTGTGTCCATGAATGGCTGGGGCCTTGCATTCAGGGCATGTGGTGATAGGCTGATCGTCATTGGTGGACCAAGAACTTGTGTTGGGGGCATGATTGAGCTCAACTCCTGGGTTCCCGATGACAAGCCACCTGTGTGGAGTTTGATTGCTAGACGGCCATCTGGAAATTTTGTGTATAATTGCGCTGTGATGGGCTGCTGAGTTCACTGGCTCAAGGGTCCACACAGTGATGTTTACAAAGAGAGGTATGCACAAAGGCAGGCATATTTAGCGTAAGCACCCATCCTCCGTCATGTGAGTTTCTGCCTTCGACCTGGTAGCTGATTTAGTTGGCATCAGCAGGATCTTGTAACCCTTGAGTTCATACATCAGTTTCCGCCCCAGCTAATCCATTTCTTTCATTTACATTTGGATCAGTCTTATGATCTAGAAGATGATACCATGCAAAAATGTCATACCAATAATCTAGAAACATTAAATTTCAGAGGCTTTCCATCATTGTTGATGACAGAGCAAGTTATTTTTTATATTCCAATGTCTGTGTCTGCAGCAAAGTGACCATCATGTTGTTCTTGCGTGCCTACTTTTTGAGTTATCATACATGTTAATTGAACTTCGATGTCCTCCTTTATGGGTTTATTTGGCTGAATGACCTTTGGAAATATCGAGTCGCATGGGTTCCAGTTAAACTGTTTTGAGTAAAGCATGATTACAAATTGGAGTACTCTGTTTGGGTTGTATCTGCTTCCCTTAAAATCAACTCAGATAAATCTATGCAAAGTTGCCCTATGGACTAGCAGGTATTAAATGCATTTTATTTGATTCATTCACTGCTTGTTGAATATTTTTCCTTTTACTATATCTGCTCTGAGATGCTTGTACCTGTCATGTACTGGAATGCTTTATTGAATTTTCTACGTTTGATGGTTGTTTTCGTGAAAACAATTCCAAAAGGACATGTGAATCTGTTGATGTCGCTTATGGGTTTATTTGATTGTTATTTGCCTTAATAGGTTCAGTACAGTTATCTCAGATTGAAAGTTTGGTAGTATTACTTTGATGTCAAAGTTAGTGAGGAGGATACAAAAATGAGACTTAGGCCCCTTGCTATATTCTGAAATATATCCTTGTAATCACAACCTTAGTGACCACTCTATAATGCCTAAGTTTGCACTTTGATCTGGACGCTGATTGGGAAAACCCTTAACTTAATTGTTCCTCTCTTTTCTTTTCATTAGCTATATTCATTACATGCTTTTATCTGTTGCCACCTTTATTATGTCTTTGTGTCCTCTGTTAGGAATTTATTCAATGTGAAACATAATAATGATTTGATAAATGCTCTTTTATACCTTGCAGAAGCAGCTCATGGCATGAGTACAAACAAACTTTCTTCATGACTCTAAACTTGTGGTTCTTGTGAGTGCCAGGTTTTTTTTTGGACAAGTACCTTTTTGGATTGCCCATTGCATAACACCTGGGAAGGAAAATTTGACTCATGAATTCTAAATAACCCATGGATTACTTGTGGCTAGTTTTTTTTTTTTTTTTTGAAATTTCTACTGGACACATATGATACATGGATTATTTGTGGCTGGTTTTGTTGAAATTTCTTCTGGGCGCATATGATACATTTTTTTTAAAAATACTGAAATGTCATACAGAAGTTTGGAGGATGAACTAGGGAGACAACACTATGACATTGCTAATAACTTGGGAATCATTCATAATTTACCAATCATAGTGATTTGGTTTCTTTGCATTGTTAAAATGTCCAAACTGTTTAAACATTTGGTATTTGGAGAGCCACTGTAAAGCTTACACAGAAGGCTAGTTGTAATCAGTAGTACACATATGAACTGATTGTAACAGGATTTTATTTCGTCAACTAATACATCCCTTGTCTTATTTTCTTTGTTAACTTGATAGTTGATACGTGTAGTTGAGTTGTATCTTGATCCACCATTTTCCGTGAGTTGTAACAGATAACTACAAGCTTGGAGTTTAGGGTTCTTTGCACTGTTTTATGTGTTGTATAGGGTTATTCTTTTGTATACCATGTCGATGAGTAATGGGGTTCATCTAGGATGATGAAAATGTTGTTTATATTATAGTTTCATTAATTTTGAACTTGCAAAGAATTGGGTTAGCTGTCAACGTTTTAAAGTAAAGCAGGACATATTAAGAAGTGTGGTCAGGAAGTAGGGGAAAAAATCTTTAATTTTTCGTAAAAGTGAAAAGGTACTATACTTACACGCAGTTACTAAATTTTAGAACTATTTTGAATCCTTGTTCTTGATGGAAATTTGGCTGGTTTGAGATGCCCACCAGTTTGTTTGATGAAACAAGCTTGTTTACTTGAATCCTGTTTGTTGGATTCTGACTCAGAGTATTGCAACTAATTTCCATTGGTTCTTAGGCAAGACGGCAACAAATGGTTGTTCTACTTGGTAGAATTAGGTGCCATTCCATTTCCATATATAGTTGCTCAACTTGATATAGCTCCTCTCATTGCAGAACAATTGATAGGCTTTTACCACTTTGTCCTGTGGAGTGGAATCACTTTATGATGGAGATATGCAACTTGTGCATGTATGCATTGTTCTTGTGTGTGGCGTGAAGCTTCCTCCTTTGACTCTGAACATTGACGCTAGCCATTCTCTTTTTCCATATGATTTGGTGCCTGCTTGAGCTATTGCTGCTGATGTCTGCAACATTTGACAGAATGCGTTGCATTTAGAATTGGGCCTCAATAATTTTGCTGTTTGTCATATGCATGCTATTCTTAATGGAGTTCAACTTTGGGCATGCTCGCTTGTCGAAACGTGAAAAGGCAAATTGTTTGGTAGGACAACCCTCATCCTATGTACCTCAGATGGTTCCTGTTTCCAGTATTACCATCTCTGGTACATTCTGGAATAAACAGTCTTACATCTCTGTAGCAGTTGAACCATTTTCTGAACTTTCAGATACATGCACTTGTCTGAACTATTTGACCTTTTAGTTGGGAATCTTAAGTGAAGCACCAAAATCTCGCATATATTCTGCATATTTTCATTTCGCCAGCACGAGAATATCTCAGTGGAGAATTTGATCAAAGCTAGGGAAAATGCACTGCCCGGTAGAATATCAGGATTGTCATATGTGTGAAAGGCATATACATTGGATTATCTGGCCTGGAAAAGTTGTTTTTAGCATCCTTTTGCAGGGGCATGGGGAAGAAACGGACGTAATCGTAATGGCTTCTGTTTCTGGCTGCAACTTGCACGAAACAAACTTTATAATCCTTTTCTTTGGTTTCCCACAATCATCATCACTATCTTTTTTTTCTGCCTTTATAATTTTCCTGGCTTGTTTTTGAAATTTTTGCGCACGTCGGCGCAGCCTCATCAATCAGCAGGAAAAAAAGGTCAAGTTCATGTTCCCACTGCGGGGTGGTGTGGTTTCGCTTTCATGAAGGTTTTTCCGGGTCAGCAATTGCGGTTCTGAATTTCTCATGGTTCAGCTGAACGTGCTGCTTGTGCATCTTTTCTTTTTCCTCACCCTTCCCCAGGGCCGGTCCTGAGATTTCAGGGGCCCGGGCGGATTTAAACCCGGATCCTGTCAATAATAATAGTAAACACGAGCTTAACCAGTATTCCAAAGTATCTGATGGGGATATACTGGCTGCACGAGGGGTCGCATCAGAAACTTGACACCTATAGAGGCAGGTTTTTCTGGCAGGGGGTGGGAAACCGAAGGAATGTGGAGGGTTGGGCTTCCTGGATACTCGAGCCATGAACACAGCCCTGCTTTCCAAATGGCTATCTAGGAATGACTGGGTGTTTTCCAATATTCTAATAACTAACCCCATGCAGCTAGCTTACAAGGTCATTGGTTTCCTGCAACAGTGGAGCAAGATGGCGAAGGGGGAGGCAAGCGTAAGGTGGGAGGAGTTGCTGACAAGGCTGAAACATGGACCGGAGGTGATGTGATGCAGGGGAGCGGAGAAGTCCTGTGCAAGTGATTTTCGGTAGCTTGTTTGACAGCCATGCTTGAAACAGCCTAGGGCAGCGTTTGGGAGCTGGGTGGGATCTTTCTTTTCTGTAGTTCTTTTGCTCCTAGTTTCTGTTAGTTGGAGGTCGAACTGAGTTGGGTGGCTTTTGTTAGAAGTGTGAGTGGGTCCTCCGGAGGAGCTGGGCTGTGCTTTTGTAAAACTGGTGTCCCCAGTCAAACTCGTTGCGAGCTTTCAATATAGGCTGGGCCAAAAGGTCTTTGGTCTAAAAATTGTTCTTAAAAAGTTATGAAGACGTGCATTGGGCAACTTACAGAAATATCACCAATACTATGCAGAAGTCTCGAATCCATGTGCCATCCATCTCCCTTGCTAGTGTCCAATCAACATATTATTAATTGCCTATTGCAATGCAATGTTGATCGCCATTCATAAATCAAAACTTGATCTACCCTACAAGAAAAACTACCTTCGGTACCAGTTGGTAAGGCCACGTTAGTACCGGTTCTGAAACCGGCACTAACGTTTCGAGACTAAATTGTCAGTCGTTTAGTACCGGTTCCAGAACCGGTACCAAAACGCGCACGTCACTACCGGCTGGTGTTACCAACCGGTACTAACGTGCGTGCCCTGTTACCAGCCGGTACTAAACTATTTTTTTCTTTTCTCTTTTATTTTATTTTATTTCTAATGCGTATTCCGTACCGTATCCGTTCTAATGCATATTCGTATCCTATCCGTTCTAATGCGTGTTCGTATCGTATCCGTTCTAATGCATATTCATATCGTATCCGTTCTAATGCGTATTCTTATCGTATCCGTTCTAATGCATATTCGTATCGTATCCGTCCTTTGCGTATAAAGTAATATTATGTTACAATCATATATAATCTACATAAACTTAGTTAGCTGACTAAAATGTATTACATATATATACAACGTTTCTCAAAGATGCTCTAAGGTCATTCTTTCTTCTTCTTTTGGAACTCCTTTTCCTCCTCGTCCTTTCCTCGATCAGGATCCATTGCACCAATGCTTATTCTCTGATCCACATAAAATTCACCGTTCGGATTCACGACCTCATCGAGCAGGAATCTCATAAGTTGTTCTTGAACTGCCTTGACTCGTTCCGGTTCAATGAGGTCTTCTGACATTTTCATAATCTATCAAGAAAAATCTTCGTTAGTCTTAGTAAACATATTTGCATAACGAAAATTTAATAAAATGGTAGGAAGTTTACGTACGTCAAATTCTCTTTCCGTCATCTGCTTCGGACCTACAAATGCGTGGATGAAATCGCATACGTAGTACCCACACAGGTTGTTTTCCTGTTCCTGTCTCATACACTATATATACACGTATATGAACAATCGGTTATATAATACTCTCTTGATGTTTGACTAAATGAAATAAGACTAATATGAAATTTTGAACGTACTGGAAAGTTAGGCCTCCATACAAGCTCGTTCGTATCTGATATTCCAACTTGGTGTTTAACAAAGCGTTTCCACGCTTTGTCGAGAATATCAACGAGGCTTTGATAATCTGTCATTGGCTTTCTCAAAGAGTCGAACACCGTAATCCAGCATCGATTAATCTCGAGTACAAGAAGAATCCAGTGGAACCTTCACATATAAAGATGTAATTAATGTGTTGAATTTAGAACCGTAAGATGAATGAATATAGAAATAGAAAAATATGTTCAATACTAACCCGAAGAGGTATGGTAAAAGTATGAATGAACGTGTATATTGTGCCATCAAGACATTGAAGATATTTGTTGTCGTTCGATTGGGATATTGTGCAATACTGTCCATGTGTAAGATATCCGGATCAAGAAGCCAATACCATAGTATCCCTTCTTCCGGCAATGTTGATACTCCATCCTACATGATACACTATAACATATAGTTAGATAGGCTTGACAACTAGAGATACAATATAAACATGTCATTAAATACTTACAGAATCCATGCACTCATGAGGGACTTGGAAAGGGCATCTCGATGGTACAAAAAATGGATATCTTTGAAATTGTCGGTGATATGATCTCCGGCAGTCTTCCACGGGGTAGCCCACGGAAGTGACTTGTATGCAGGGAAGATCGCAAAGATCGGAAGCAAGATGGTTTGGATGGACAGACACAGGGGTTTATACAGGTTCGGGCCGTCAACTCGACGTAATACCCTACGTCCTGTTTTGAGGTGTTGTATTGCGTGGATTGTATGTCGATGCGAGTTGAGTTGTGGTTCGATGTTTTGGAGGGGGTCCCTGCCCGCCTTATATATCGGGGGGCAGGGTTACAAGTCGGTTTGTAGCCGATCCTATCTCTAAGAATCCTTTCCTTCTTTACAAAAACTCCTATTCTAACTAGAACTTCTCCTTCCAGATCCTTCCTTCGTGCGCTGACTTGTCCCGCACGTCATCAGGTCCGGAACGGTGGGCTGGGCCGCCCCCTTTTGGTGAGCTGCCAGGCTTGCTCGTGAGGTACCCGGGTACCATATCCCCCACAGTAGCCCCCGAGCACTTCTTGGCCGATCGTTGGCTGTAATTGATCTGTCTTTTTCTTACATGATCCGAGTGCTCTCAAATTGTCTAGGACCTCATCCGAGTGGTTTCGAAGAAGATCCGAGTGGTTTCGAGGAAGATCCGAGTGCTTGCTCAAACGTTCCTGAAAATGATTCTTCAATTGTAGCCATAGTGAGGGGAAGAAGTGCTCTTTTTCACGACGCGACAGCGAAGTGAATACACTTAGCCCCCGAACCTTGGGCAATTTTAGTATGAAATTGGCCAAGGGTCTTCAACTTTTCTTTGTCGAAATCTTGATCTTCAATGGTGTGCACCTCCAGGTGCACCCATTGGGTGTAGCCCCCGAGCCTTGAGCAGAATAGAATATTCTGGTCGAGGGTCAAAAATAAAATATTGTGAATCTCTTTTTGAACTTAATCCATCAATGGTGTGCACCTCCAGGTGCACCCATTGGGTGTAGCCCCCGAGTCTTGATTCGACTCGACACAATCGTGTCAAGACTCTGAAAGCTATGGATCCTGACTGAATTTTTCAGCCCCCATGCCTCTGGGCATGGATTTTAGATAATTTTCTCCTTTTAGGGCATTTTTATTTCCCCTTCTTAAGGATTTTGTTCTCAAGTTCTTTGAACTCGGCGTGACTCCCGAGTCGTGTCCCACGACTCAGCTTGACCATATGGTAAATCACCTTCTCACAAGATTTAAACTTATCAGCACTTGACCCAGATCTCTGAGCGAATTTAGCGATAGTATCGCATGCCTTACGTAAAAATCAATTGCAAGGTTGCAATATTAATTGCAAAAATGAGTCTGGCCGTCGACTAATTTTAGCCTCACGACCGAGTGGTTTATGCTCCTGAACACTAGCTCAGGAACCCACATATTTGTTAATTTGACAGAACTGAAAGGTCGTGCCATATTTCAGCCCATTTAGGCCCATCAATCCTGTAAAGTCCGTTGTTTCCTAGGGAAACTAACGGTTTCCTTCTTGAAGCCAGAATATCGCGAGATATCGCGACTCCATACCGCATCTTTGAATTCAAAGCGACGGGACGTGCAAGCGTCGGTTGAGTTCCCGAGATAAGCATTGCGCCGCGCGCGGGAGGAACAGTTCATTCCATTATAAGCCATCCCCGCCGCAACCTTCTTCCTTTCCTCGCCATTTGCCTTCTCAGCGCCCAAGTTTTCCTCCCTGTTCGAGTGCAAACCCTAGATCCACTTTCGTAACCTCCAACCTTCAATCCTCAGCCTCTGCTCACAGCCATGGTGCCGAAGAGGAAGGAAGCCCCGAAGCGAAAGGAGAGGTCGCCAAGAAGGGCTCGGTCAGTCAGGGCCAAGGCCACCGTCGACGTCGCCGTTGACCGCGCCACTGAGTGGAGGGAATCCATCACCACCACCAGGCGCCTCGAGCAGCACGTCATCGACGGCATCCTCCCAGACCAGCAAACCGCCGAGTGGCGCGCAGCCTCCGGTGAGTCTTTCCCCACCCCAAATTCCTCTGATTTGGTGGTGTTTGAATCTTTTTTTCTGCGCGGATTTGGTGTTCCTGCGCATCCCTTTCTCCGCGGCCTTCTTCATTTTTATGGGATCAGTCTTTGCGCACTGAATCCCAATTCCATTCTTCATATCGCCATCTTCATCAATCTCTGTGAGGCCTATCTTGGGATAGAGCCTCACTTCAATCTTTTTCTTCATCTTTTCCTGCTGAAACCTTATCCTGGAACCGAGTGCCCGCGAGTAGTCGGAGGCGCCGGGCTCCAGCTTCGTGAGGGTCGAACCCAGGAGTACTTTGACATCCCTTTCCCTACTTCTAATAAAGGGTGGCAGTCCGAGTGGTTTTACGTAGGAAACCACTCGCCTGCCATCTCTCCTGAAATTGATGCTCGTCCTGTCCCCTCCAAATCCTGGAGCGCTCTCCCCAAGGAAAGTGACATGGACGAAGTTCGGGAGCTGCTGGGCTTCATAGCCCAGCTGAAGGACAGAGGGTTGACTGCCGTTGGAGTGGCAGCCAACTTCGTGCTGCGCCGGATCCAGCCCCTCAAGCAGCGGGCTCATCCGGCGTATGAGTACTACGCCGAGGGGGACAACACGCGTGAAGCCCCCGAGCGTGTTGACAAGGGCCAAGCTGCAGCTCGGCTTGGCAAATTCTTTGCGACAGGGACTTCCCTGCGGACTTCTGATGGTCCTCCGGCGTACAACTTGTCGAATCCACGCCCTGAGGTACTGAACCAATCTGTTGCTGTTTTATGTTTTCAATTCCACCCATTGGGTGTAATCTCAGTAAAGAACTGAACCCAACTTTTTGTAGGGTCGAGCTGCTTTTGTGTCTATCCCTCCTTTGCCTGAGATGCCGAAGGGAGTGGATCACCCGGCTCCGCGCAGAGCCGGTGCTGTTGAAGAAGCACTCGGAGGAAGCGAGAGTGACCTGCATGACTCAGATATCAGTCTGTCGTCCTCGCCTTCTCCAGACGTGCTGTCTCCGAGTGGTGGCAAGGCTGCCCCTGTCCCGAAGAAGCGGAAGATTTCTGTTTCACGGGGGATCGTGATTGGGGATGCGCCGAGCCGTCGCCAACTCATCCTCACCGAGTCGTCTGACTCGGATGATGACGAAGCTGGTGGTGCCGGGTCTTCAATCCCGCCCCCAATTATCAGCTCGGAGCAGTCGCCCCTTGCCATAGTACCTTTGAGTACTGCAAGTCCGAGGGACCTTCCTTCCCCCACTCGGAGAGGAAATCGCCCGAGAATGCGCGTATCTACTCTGTAAGTAATATTGTCAACCTTTGATTGACTTTTATGTTTTTCTGTGATTAATCCTTATTTGCTTTATCCTGCAGCACACCGTCTGAAATCCCCTTTGCGGGTTCTGCGCCGCAACCAGTCGGCGAGACAGAGATCCCAACAATCCAAGTGCCAGAGGTATCATCTCACTCGGCTGATCCTCTTAGCGAGCAGCCTGTGGGACCGCCACCAGAGTCGCCGCGTGCACCAACCCCACCTCCGCGTGCACCAACCCCACCTCCCCCGACCATACTGCCAGCTCCGCAGGGCAGCCCCCAGCCTGCTCCTGTGGTTGAGCAAACTGCTGCGATGGAAGAGCCCCAGGCTGCAGAGGTCGAAGTCGCTCCTGCGGCGGTCGTCGCTCCAGGTGGTGGTGCTCCTATGACTCCTCTGGCGGAGTGCATGTCGCTCCATCGTCGTATGGGCCAAATAGCCAAGGTATTTCCTGAGCCACTTTTCTTGTTTTGGTTGAGTACTGAGTGGTACTGTCGGTGATATTATCTCCGGCAGTCTTCCACGGGGTAGCCCACGGAAGTGATTTGTAATGCAGGGAAGATCGCAAAGATCGGAAGCAGGATGGTTAGGATGGACAGACACAGGGGTTTATACAGGTTCGGGCCGTCGACTCGACGTAATACCCTACGTCCTGTTTTGGGGTGTTGTATTGCGTAAATTGTGAGTTGAGATGTGTTCGGCTGTGGTGTTTCGAGTTGTTTTGGAGGGGGTCCCTGCCCGCCTTATATATCGGGGGGCAGGGTTACAAGTCGGTTTGTATCCGATCCTATCTCTAAGAATCCTTTCCTTTTTTACAATAATTCCTATTCCAACTAGGACTTCTCTTTCCAGATCCTTCCTACGTGCGCCGACTTGTCCCGCACGTCCTCAGGTCCAGAACGATGGGCTGGGCCGCCCCCTTTTGGTGGGCTGCCAGGCTTGCTCGTGAGGTACCCAGGTACTATATCCCCCACAGTAGCCCCCGAGCACTTCTTAGCCGATCGTTGGCTGTAATTGATCCGCCTTTTCATGCATAATCCGAGTGGTTCCAAGTTGTCTAGGACCTCTTCCGAGTGGTTTCGAAGAAGATCCGAGTGGTTTCGAGGAAGATCCGAGTGCATGCTCAGACGTTCCTGAAAACAATTCTTCAATTATGGCCATAGTGAGGGGAAGGAGTGCTCTTTTTCACGACGCGACAGCGAAGTGAATACACTTAGCCCCCGGGCTTTGGCCAATTTTAGTATGAAATTGGCTAAAGGTCTTCAACTTTTATCCATCTGTATCTTGATCTTTAATGGTGTGCACCTCCAGGTGCACCCATTGGGTGTAGCCCCCGAGCCTTGAGCAGAATAGAATATTCTGGTCGAGGGTCAAAAATAAATATTATGAATCTCTTTTTGGACTTGATCCATCAATGGTGTGCACCTCCAGGTGCACCCATTGGGTGTAGCCCCCGAGTCTTGTTACGACTCAGCATGATCGTGTCAAGACTTTGAAAGCCATGAATTCCGACTGATTTTTTTTTCAGCCCCCATGCCTCTGGGCATGGATTTTGGATAAACTTTTCCTTCAGAGGCTTTTTTATTTCCCCTTTATAAGGATTTTGTCCTCAAGTTCTTTGAACTCGGCATGACTTCCGAGTCGTGTCCCACGACCCAGCTTGACCATATGGTAAGCCATCTTCTCACAAGATTTGTACTTGTCAGCATTTGACCCAGATTTCTGAGTCAATTTAGCGATAGTATCGCATGCCTTACGTAAAAATCAATTGCAAGGATGCAATATTAATTGCAAAATCAAGTCTGGCCGTCGGCTAATTTTAGCCTCACAACCGAGTGGTTTCTGCCCCTGAACCCTAGCTCAGGAACCCACAAATTTATTATCGTAACAGAGCCGAAAGGTCGTGCTATATTTCAGCCCATTTAGGCCCATTATTCCTCAAAGTCCGTTGCGTCCCTAACGGTCGCTTTACGGAAGGCGAGATATCGCGAGATATCGCGACTCCCTACCGCATCTTTGAATTCAAAGCGACGGGACGTGCCTGCGTCGGTTGAGTTCCCGAGACAAGCGCCGCGCCGCGCGCGGGAGGAACGGTTTATTCCTTTATAAGCCATCCCCGCCGCATTCTTCTTCCTTTACTTGCCATTTGCCTTCACCGACGCTCCAGTTCTCTTTGCGCCAGAGCAAACCCTAGATCTGTTCCCGCAGCTTTCTTCCTCGCTCTTCAGCACTGCTCGTTGCCATGGCGCCCAAGAGGAAGGAAGCCTCGAAGCGGAAGGAGAAGTCGCCGGCCAGGGCCCGGTCGTCCAAGGCCAAGGCCACCGCCGAGGTCGCCGTAGATCGCGCCGCCGAGTGGAGGGAGTCCATCACCACCACCAAGCGCCTCGAGCAGCACGTCGTCGACGGCGTCCTCCCTGACCAGCAAACCGCTGAGTGGCGCGCCGCCGCCGGTGAGTCTTTCCCCACCCCAAACTCCTCTGATTTGGTGGTGTTCGAATCTTTCTTTCTTCGTGGCTTTGGCGTGCCCGCGCATTCTTTCCTCCGCGGGCTGCTGCATTACTATGGGATCTGCCTCTGCGCATTGAATCCCAACTCCATCCTTCACATCGCCATTTTCATCAACCTCTGTGAGGCCTATCTTGGGATAGAGCCTCACTTCAATCTTTTCATTCATCTTTTTCTCCTTAAGCCTTATCCCCGAACCGACTGCCCACAAGTAGTCGGGGGCGCCGGACTCCAACTCCGCGAGGGTCAAACTCGGGAGTATTTTGATATCCCTTTCCTTACCTCCAATAAAGGGTGGCAGTCCGAGTGGTTTTACGTAGGAAACCATTCGCCTGCCATCTCTCCAAAAATTGATTCTCGTCCTGTTCCCTCCCAATCCTGGACCGCTCTTCCCAAGGAGAGTGAAATGGATCAGGTTCGGGAGCTCCTGGGTCTTATTTCCCAGTTGAAGGACAATGGGCTGTCTGCCGTCGGTGTGGCAGCCAACTTCGTTCTGCGCCGGGTCCAGCCACTCAAGCAGCGGGCTCACCCGGCGTATGAGTATTACGCCGAGGGGGACAACACGCGCGAAGCCCCCGAGCGCGTCGACAAAGTCCAAGCCGCCGCTCGGCTTGGCAAATTCTTCGCACCCGGAACGTCCCTGAGGACCACTGACTGTCCTCCGGCGTTCAACTTGGGAAATCCACGCCCTGAGGTATTTAGTCAATCTATTTGTTGTTTTTATTTCAATTCCACCCATTGGGTGTAATCTCAGAACTGAACCCAATTTTTGCAGGGTCGAGTTGCCTTTGTATCCCTCCCTCCTTTGCCTGAGATGCCAAAGGGAGTGGATCAACCGGCTCGGCGCAGGGCCGTTGGATCTGAAGAAGCAGTCGGGGAAAGTGAGAGTGATCTGCGCGACTCGGATATCACTCTGTCATCCTCTCCTTCTCCCGATGTGCTGTCTCCGAGTGGTGGGAAGGCTGCTCCTGCTCTGAAGAAGCGGAAGATC
>WEIB01000760.1:0-27753 GCA_015476505.1 Urochloa ruziziensis
GGCCTTCATCAGCGTGGACTCCATGGCTGTGCTATCGGTGCCACATTGGCGTGTTCTTCGCAGTCCAGTGGCAGCATACCATTTGTAGGCATCACGTACGCATGCTATTGTTAAACGGATGATCACCATGCAGTTGTTCCGAGCTCACTTTCAAATGCAGGCCGGCCAGGTCCAAGAAGGAAGCGCCTGGCTTCGTCTTCCTGTTTTCTGCTCCATCTCCAGGGCAACAAGGTAGAGTGTGAGACTGCGAGGTCATTAGGTCAACAAGAATTTGGCCTCAGATTTCTCACAAGCTGGAGTGCGAGGTATCAATGGACTCATAAAGAATTTGGCTTCCCATCTCTCACTAGCTTCTTGGAATTTTTGACAACTCCATGTACATTAAATCACCAGGTTCCCTGACCACAGGATAAAGATTCAATTCCACTAAGACTGCCCAATTAAGCAGATAAGCAACTCTTCATAAATTTTTAACCCTTTAATTTACTTTGCTTTTCTCCTTGCTTTTGTCAATAAAGCAAAACATTAAGTTCAATGTTCCACCCGATCGTCAAAAGAAGTCAACTAAAAAGTTATATATTTTATTAAGGTTTACAACTTTGATATAGAACTTATTTACATCCGAGATCATTTGAAAGTTTTAAAATTTATGATTTCAAATTATATCACGTATAATGATATGTTAAAATATTAAATAATCTCAAATACAAAAGTTGCAAACTACAAAGTTTTAAATTTTATTGAGCTGTACGACTTTGGTATAAAGTTTTTTTTCATACGAGATCATATAAAATATTTTGTATTCAAAACTACATCTACTAACTCCGTCACATACACTAACACATATACTTTTTATGAGATGTTTAGGTTTTGTAAACATCGTTATGCCAAAATGTTTGAAATCGTCTCAAATTTTTACCACAGCCTCTATGTGTTATGCCATCACATCATGACAAACTTCGTTATTTTTAGACTTTATTTTTTTGTAATTTGAATTTAATAACCATCCGAACACATGTTAGTGGTCATATTGTTTGAACAAGATGTCCAAATTTCTTTTCATTTCATGTGCAAGGCCTCAAACTAGGTTAAATAACATGAATATTATTTTTCTACTCATTTTATTCTATTATTTGAATCACTCGCGGTTCAAATTTGACTTGATTCAAAAAAATTGCCTGAAATGCAATTAATTAATTAAATATAGCAAATAAATATTAAAATGTATCAAATTTTAACATGGAGTGATACATGTTGTATGTGGATGGTAGAAAAAGTTTGGATGTGAGAATAGAAAAAAAATATTGCTTTGTTGTGTGAAAAAAAAAGACACACGGCAAAGCACTGTGTAAAAAAAATGACACACGACAAAGGGATGGCTTTGCCGTGTGCCTAGCTCTTTGCCAAGTGTTTTATTTTGACACATGTCCAAAAAAAATACACTCGGCAAAGAGCTAGGCACACGGCAAATGTGAGATTTCCCGTAGTGCAATGGAAGCGCAGGCATCACGAAGAGTCCAAACGTTGTCAGCCAAACAAATCATTGAGCGCGATATATCGAAATTCAAAAGTGAAAAATGAGACACGCCATTGCAGCTACGTACTAACCTAAAGAAAAGGAAAACGCCCCTCATTATTTGACTCTGGTGAAACTTAAACAGCAAAGGATTTGAACTTAGTCGGTAGCATTATACAACAATTAGGAAATCAGGAATAACACCCTTCAAAATCACAGCATTAGAGAACAGAATGTAAAGCCTCCATGCATCACAGTACAGGCCTAGAAATGTAACACTGTTGTTATAACTACAGACATAAAGCAAACAACACAAAGATAGAAAAATAATAATAAAGCAGCATATACATATATACATGCATAAACACAAAGCATTAGTACACTGTAATAGCCACAAAGACATTCACACGGCGTTCATTCACTTCGAGTGCGAAAGCGGCACCCAAATGGACCAAGCAAATCTGCGGATCTTCACCTGCTTTATTTCGAGGGCGATCATCCACGATTCCGGCGAAAGACGATTATGTTCCTTCCCGGCGGCACAAGATTGGCCTCCTCCACTTGTATTTCTTCTTCTACATATCTTCCTCTTCTCCTTCCCCCGCCTTGTCTTCTCCTCCCCTGTTTCATGTTGGGTGTGGCTTGGATAGCCGCCCCCGCCGCCGCCAGGAAGAGGAGGGGGGAGGGAATGAATTTGCTATGGTTTTAATGCTCACAGTTTTATAGTAGTAAGGAGAGGTATCTATATATGGGCTATTATGGGCCTTAGGCTGAACTGAAATTTTAAATTGAGCTGAAGTTTTTTTTGACTGGTTTACTTTCATTTTATCTTGAGCCCTACTAAAGAATGGACGAATTTCGGTGAAATTTGGCCCCATTTGGTCCAAATCCCAAATCCCTAGCTATGCCATTCATGCGCAGGTGCGCTATTTTTGGAACCATCACTACCAGAGAGAAGGCCTTTAGAACTGGTTGGGAACCCCTTTAGCACCAGGTTTTCAACCAGTGCTAATCTTCACCTTTAACACCGGTTGGAATACCCAGTGCTAAAGGTGATGAGACACTAAAAAAATATGCATATGCATAAGATTCGAATTCGGGACCACTTGGCTCGCGCGTACCCTCCTTACCATCTCACCTACACAGTACATGTGATAGGGTAAGAGCTGCTTTCCTTTTAAAGTAACCCATGAAGGAGCCTTTAGCACCGGTTTCTAACACCAACCGGTGTTTAAAGGCCTGTTGGTAACACGAACCAGTGCTAAAAGTGACCTTTTAGCACCAGTAGCCATCGGTTGGTGTCATCAACCGGCGCTAAAGGTTTCCATCCTGCCCTGTCAAGCTCACGACCGTTGGACCCGGTGCTAAAGGTGCATGAGCACGGGATAGTGCCTTTTCTAGTAGTGCATCCTCAGTTCCTTACTCTCCCCTCCTCTGTCTTCTCAGCATTTGGTTGTTTTCCATGTTAAAAACGACCGAATATGGAGAAAATATATTTTGTTTTCTTATGCGAGGAAGCAGTGGCGCTGCCAAATCACTTTATTAAAAAAGCATGCAGAGTTTTACAAGAGCTGTATATTACACCAAACAGAGAGAACTTAAGTGATGCAGTACCAATGCAAGCGTACCTATGCTGTAACAACAAGAAAGACATACGGAGTATATATGTATATAGCACACGTCGGCGGACCCACCAGCTTTATTTCGTGAGGCGATCACCCACGCGTCCGGCGGAAGCCGATCACGTTCCCTCCCGGTCCCGGCGGCACAGCAGGACGAGGACGGTCGGCTTCCTCCACTTGTATTTCTTCTCTTGGATGATCCTCCACTTCTACTACTCCCCCCGCCGTCTTGTCTCCCTTGTCCTCCTTTCGCTGCGTCTTGTACCTCATCCCGCCATGGAAACTCTCGTCGGCACCGGTGCCGTCTCCGTGTCCGCCCTCATGCCCTGTGACTGTGAGGCGCTTTTGCTGCAGCACGGGTGGACGTGGATCGGCTCCCTCCATTCGTCTTTCTTCACCTGGACCCTTAGCTATTACTTCTCCTCCCTCCGCCTTGTTTCCGTCGCCTTTTGGTTTGTCTCCGCCTCCGCCGCCACCGCCGCCGCCGCCGCCTCCGCCCCCACCGCCGCCTCCTCCTCCTCCGCCGCCGCCAGTGCTGTCAGGTAAATTACCCGCCGGGCCCGGCTGCGTCGGTGCCGTGTAGATGGTGGCGGCGCACGTAGATTGGTCCTGTCCACCGCCGCCCCCATGCCCGTCGTCTCCTCCTCCGCCTCCGCCGCCTGTGCCCACTACTCCAGTACCCGCCGGACCCCGCGGCGGCGCCCTCGCTCGCCGCCTCGCCGGCGCCGTCTGGCCGGCCACCGAATCCGCCTCCACCCTCGCGGCTCGCCAGCTGGTGTACTGGACGCCGACGGAGAACCCCACCGCGCCAAGGGAGGGGAGAGACGCCAGGCGGAGCTGCCGGCAGAAGCTGCCGGCCATGTCGCAGACGCCGCGGCTGCCGCTGCGCCGCCCGCCGCCGCAGGAGGTGATGTTGTCGACGGCGAACAGCAGCGGCGCGGACGTCGAGGTGAGCGCCAGCACGAGCTTGTCGATGAGCTCCACGGTCTTGGACCACTTCTCCTTGCCCACCACCTCCAGCCAGATCGCCACGCCCTGGAGCGCCGCCGACGCCAGGTTTGCGAGCGCCGAGTACCTGCACGAAGATGAAGGCTGCCGTGACATGGCCGGCGGTCTCGCTCGGAGCTGCTGCGGAGCTCGTGGCCGAGGCGAAGATTGGAAGAAGCTTACTTGAAGGATCCGTAGTCGCTGTAGGAGACGCTGCCGGCGGGGCTGCCGTCGCTCCGGTACAAGCACTTGGTCGAGGCGGCCGTCATGATCGCCGACGCCAGCGACATGCCCACCGTCGCGATGCGGCACACGAGGCTCGCCGCCTCCCACACGTTCCGCCCGCCGGAGCTGGCGCCGGCGCCGCAGTCGCCGCCCATGGTGGATGTATGGATGCTTTCGCACACGGCGGCGGCGATGCACCAGCGGGCAGCCAAAGGTCAACATTCCGGTTGGTTGTAGAGCACTGCATGTAGTACTAAGCAACAAACTTAAGCATCTCAACCGTAAACAACTGCGCTCTTACCATGCATGATTGCTGGGATTTGTATATATATGCATAATTAAGTTCACTTTTGTACGTTTGAACGTGCATTTCTCTCCATCTTTTGTGGGCCTCTGAACGAGGTGGTTGGATTATTTGCAGTACACTAGCGAGACATATAAAAAAACATGTCGACGACCGGCAGTTCTTTACTCCCTTTATTCTAACCCAAGTAACATTATATTATGGTGGCAGCTATGTGGAATTTTGGACGAGTTTTTTTGTCGAGCTTTAATTTTGAGGCCTTTGGTTATCCATTGTTCCAAAATATTTAGATTCAAAACACAAAGATATGGATACATCATACATTGGATGTTGTCTTGAAATGCATTTTCGTAGAAACTAGGATCTTATTGCATTTGAAAGCATAGTCTAAAAGAATATAATGATCAAAGTTACATTTAACATACATGTCAATATTCAATATTTGGAACGGAGGAAGTATTTGCTTATTGCCCTCCCTCAAGAGTACATATAATTGCAAATGACAGCCTCAAGTGGGAATATATTCAAATGGTTTGATTTGTTTTGATCTCCATATAACTGCAAACGAGTGACTCATTTGGAAATATATTCAAATGGATACAATGCATGACTTCCAAGACGTAAAGCATGGATAGAGCCGTGAAGAGCCAAAGGCTCAAGGAGGGGCACATGCCCCAACAAACATGATCCATATACTTTTCACCACATGCCCCCTTTTAAGGATTTTTTTAGAAACAGAAATATATTTAATATTTCAGCCGCTGCATCCACCAATGCATATAAAAAAAAGGACAGGCCCCAGTGCTGAACCTCCCACGTGATGTGGGGTCTAGGGGAGGAAAATTCCCGGGCTAGCCTTACCCCCGCATGCGGAGAGGCCGCTCGAACCCAGGTCTCCTGGCACCAATGGCTGGGCTATATCCACCAATGCATATAGTTGTTCATTATTACAATGAGGCACCAGACGGTGGTACAAGCCACCAAGATAGTCTGAAAAATCCAAACAAGTTCAACCCAAACCAATTCTATTACTAAAGCACCAGCCATTTGAAGCAAAGATTTCCATGACTGTAGTTTCAAGCACACGACACCCCGATGTAACTTGTGGTCGTTCTTCCTCCTTCAGCAGTAACGACCAGAAACAGATCAAATGTGTCCCTATGTAGATAACCTGCATAGGAGTGACGGCTCTTATGTTGTTAAAAATCACATCATTTCTACTTAACCATATTGCCCAACATAAAGACGAAGCCCCAGCCAAAATCTTATACCTAAGTTTCTTATTAACACCAGATAACCATCCATTAAAAGTGTGATGAACATCCGTAGGCAGTGTAATATTAAAAGAAACTTGTACTATTCTCCATATAAATCTAGCTATTGGACAATCAAAGAAAAGGTGTTGAATAGACTCATTTAGATTACAGTAACAACAGTTTAGACTTCCTTTCCACTGCCTTTTCGCTAAATTATCTTTGGTTAGGACTACTCCCTTTATTAGATACCACATGAAGATCTTAACTACAACTTCAATTTCCAGATTATGTTATTGTACGGTAGATTTATAGGCACAACAAGCAACTTATACATCGATTGAACTGTGAATTGGCCATTTTGTTGTAGAGACCACACAAACGTGTCCCTCCGGTTATCTAACTGGACATCCACAATCTTGGCTACTAAATGTCGCCAGGTTTGTAGGTTATTTCCGACTAAAGACCGTCTAAAGGCCACGTTCAAAGGAGTCGATTGTAGGACTGTTGCCACAGTGGCGCTTTTCTTCCTTACAATGTTATAAAGGTCTGGGTATTGATCTTTAAAAGGCATAGGGTCCAACCAAGAGTCCTCACAAAATCTAACTTGAGAGCCATCTCCTAATTTAAATCTGCCCATTCTCAAAAGGTCATTTTTGACTTTCATCAAACCAGACCAAAAATGGGAATCACCAGGCATATATTCAACTTGTGTGATGGTTTTATGCCTCAAGTATTTATTTATAAGGAGCTTCTACCAGACCCCGTCCTCATTGATTATTCTAAAAAGCCATTTACTAAGTAGGCATTTGTTCTGTAGGTTTAAATCTAAGATTCCCAAACCCCCTTGTTCTTTTGGAGTGCATAGCACGCTCCATCTTGTCAATCTATACTTTTTCTTATGTCCCTCATTTTACCAAAAAAATTGAGATCGATAATAATCCAGTCTTTCAAGAACACCCTGAGGAACATCAAAGAAGGAGAGCATAAACATAGACAAATTCCTAAGAACAGAGTTAATAAGAACCAATCGACCACCAACAGAGAGCATTTTTCCTTTCCATCCACTTAGTTTCTTTTGGAACCTCTCATCTACTTCTTTCCAATCTGAATTTTTAAGCTTTCTATGATGCATCGGGATACCCAGGTATCTAAAAGGGAGTACTCCCATGTCACATCCAAAGATTTGTGAGTATTCATTCCCTAGATCCCTAGCTTCACCATAACAAAACATTTCGCTTTTATGAAAATTTATCTTGAGGCCGGACAATTGCTCAAAAACACATAGCAAGAGCTTCATATTCTTAGCCTCCTCTAAATCATTTTCCATAAAGAGAATTATATCGTCTGCATACTGTAGAATAGATAAGCCATCCTCCACTAAATTTGGAACTAGACCTCTTATGGACCCATTCTGCTTTGCATGGTCAATTAAGATTGCTAAGACATCTACCACCACATTAAATAAAACTGGTGATAAAGGGTCACCTTGTCTAACTCCTTTTTTTGTTTGAAAGAAATGGCCAATATTATCATTAACTTTAATCCCTACAGACCCTTTGGTTGTTATTTGGTCTATCCATGAATTCCACTTTGATGAAAAACCTTTGATACGCAACACTTGCTGCAAAAAAGGCCATTTGACCTTATCATAAGCTTTCTCAAAGTCTAATTTTAGAATGACTCCACTTTTTTTCTTTTATGCAACTTATGGATTGTCTCATGTAGAATTACTACACCTTCCATAATATATCTACCACGCATAAAGGTTGTTTGAGAGGGCCTAATCACCTTTTGTGCCACCAGATTAATCCTATTGGTGAGAACCTTGGTGAAAATCTTAAAACTAAGATTCAATAAGCAGATAGGCCTATATTGTTGGATCTTAATTGCCTCAGCTCGTTTGGGTAAGAGAGTAATGACCCCAAAATTAAGACTATGAAGAGGTAGATTTCCTCGGTGGAATTCATTAAAAAGATCCAAAAGGTCAGACTTTATGATTTCCCAGAAATTTTGATAAAATTTCGCTGGAAATCCATCCGGATCTGGAGCTGTTTTATGTTCCATATGAAAAATTGCCTCTCTAATTTCTTTCTTGCTAAAGGCATCAGTGAGTAACTCATTCTCTAGATCAGAAACTTGAGGAATATCTCATGTGTAAGCTTCATCTAGAATGAAATGGTTGTCTTCTGGAGATCCAAACAGACCTTTGTAGTAATTAGTGATGTATGTTTTTAAATTATCTTCTCCTACAATAACACCCTCATCTTGTTAACTGGTAAATCCTGGTTTTACGATATCTACCATTTGTAAGCAGTTGAAAGTATTTTGTATTGTCATCGCCCTGCGTTAATCTAGTTGCTTTGGATCACTGAAGCCAATACAACTCCTCCTCCCTAAGCAATTTAGATAATTCAGCAGCGAGATAACTCTTATACTCTAACTCTTGAGGTGATAAAAGAACAACTTTAGATCTCCTATCAAGATTATCTAGGTGTTCTAGCAAGAATGATTTTTTTCTCCTGTTGTCGCCTACTAAATTCTTAGCCCAACCCCTCAAATGTCTTCGAAGGGCCTTTATTTTATTTTGCCATCTCTGCATAGGCGAGTTTCCCCGAGTTTCTCTCTGCCACACCTCAGCTATCATATCATGGAAGCCATCCTTAAGCAGCCATCCCAATTCAAACTTAAATTGGTTTTTGTTGCCTCTATGGGCAGCTTCCCTAGTATCCAGCAGTAAAGGTGTGTGATCTGAGAGCTCTCTCGTAAGTGCCTCCACAGTAGCAGTGGGATATTTTTGTTCCCAATCCGTACTCACTAAAATCCTATCCAGCTTTTCAAAAGTTGGTACCTCAGCTGAGCTTGCCCAGGTGAACTTCCGACCAGAGAGCGCCAGCTCTCTAAGATTTAGCGATTCAATGCAAGCATTAAACAGCAACGGCCACCGACTATCAAATTTGTCATTATTCTTTTCTGTTGGATTTCTAATGATATTAAAATCACCACCAACCATAAGCGGTAGAGTTTCTACACTGCAAGAATTAACAAACTCTGCAAGAAAGGCATCCTTTTGTTCGAGTTGAGCCGCACCATAGACTGCCATTAAAACCCATCGGAAACCATCGCTTTTGTTTCTAACATGGAACTTAACAAAGAAATCTCCCACATAAAAATTTTCTACCACAAAAACCTCTACGTTTACACCTAGCAAAATACCACCCGACCTACCTCTAGGCGGGATCCAATGCCAGAAAAACTCTCTTCCACCACAATAGGCACTTAACATCTCATCAGTAAAAGTCCCTTTTGTGTGTTTCAAGTAAGGCAATGAAATCAAGATCCTTTTGGACAGAAATATCACGAAGAAAATTTGTTTTAGCCAAGTCTTGGAGACCTCTGCTATTCCAGAAAAAACTCCTCTCATTTAAGAACAGTTTGTTTTTTAGATGTTGGTCCTTTGCGAGATTGCTTCGAACTATTATTCCTCGCGGTTCTATCTTTTGCCTTTTTAGTGGGTATTGCTGATTTTTTTTGTAAACTGAAAACAAGACTTTGATCTAGACTATTATCATCCATTAGCTCCTCTGTTAAGTCCCCACATAGTGGACCAAGAGCCAAATGCTCAATCTCATCGTCTGAAACATCTACATCTAAGTGGCTATCCTGACAGGGTTTTGAAACAGAAGGAAGCTTAAATCTTTCTTTTTCTACCAATTTCATAACCTTAACAGAAGATTGAACAAATTTAGCATCTTTACCAATAGAGACATCTATGTTCTTTTCATTTTCTGTAATATGCTTATCAGAAAAGGATAGAATTGAATTATTTAAAAGCTTACCTTCATCCACCTCCAGATTCTTTTTCGCGACAAGTCTTGCCGCCCTCTCAATAGATCAATAGAGTCCTCATCTACTGAAGCTTCACGCTTTTTGCTTCTCTTGAGCGGAGTTGCAATGTTTTCAGAAGCCAATGTAGACCGCGGTGTAACAAAACCTTCATCTGTCAACCCTCGCAGTATCACCTCCTTTGCCCTGCTCAACATGTTGTGCCTCCTTAAGCCCCGCTAACGCCCTCTCCAAGAGAGGACCAAGGGCCGGTGAAGGATGCATAGGCTCAACATTAATATCTGTGACAACCTGCTCAACTTCAGAACCTGTACCCGCCATATCATGATCCGCACCAACTGCAAGTAGTGGCACTCCCTCCTTCCCGACACCCTCCTCTACATCGGAACATGTACCCACCATATCATGATTCGCACCAACTGCAAGTAGTGGCACTCCGTCACCCAGGTCCAAAGGTACATCATGGTCCTCATTGTCACCTATAACCATCTCTGTAGCCATCAAGGGGACACTCCCATCCCCCACATCATCCAGCAGATCATCCTCATCAAAGTCCTCCAAAGTACCATCCCGCTGTTGTTCACCTGTAGGATCATTATGTTTGTTCAAAGATTTTGAGGAGGATGAATCCATCCTTGGTTTCTTATTTGCCTCCTCCATCTCTGTATCAGCATCACGGTTTGGATTATCATCTCCATCTTCTTCCTCCTCCTTCTTATTGTTTTCCGCTAAGCCTTTGTCTGTCTCAAGCGGTTCAATTGCAAAACGAAGCTCAAAAAACCTTGTACCAATGACACAATCCATCTTGTTACGTACGAGAGCTAGGTTAAGCATGACCACCTTGAATCTACCAAAGTTACTTTTCCTTGTTGTCACCATATCAACCTTCACCGTGGCTCCAAACATAGTTCCTATCGCCCACAGCACCTCATAGGTTCTAAGCACCCTAGGTAAATTAACAGTCCTCATTCAAATTGTTGGAAGTTCATGCCCAAAATATTCCTCCTCCTCCTCAAAATTTCCAAAACTCAATCACATGCCATTTTTGAGATCCGCTGATCCAAAGTTAATAGCACGTGTAAAGTCCGCCTTTGAGGGGAACGGTGCTGCCCAAACATTTGGTGCCTGTAGCTGGACATCCCACTCGAATTTTGCAGAAATCAGCCTTTTCAAGTGACCAATTAGCTCCTCTTCAGTCAAGGATCCACCTTCCACCTTTATTACCTTGGACATAGGAATAGGACCGTGTGGGATGTGATAGAAACCCAGATCATCCACAACATAACCAACAACAACTGCAACCGGCCTCGGTTTCTTCTTCAACAGACATTTAGCAGCCACGTGTTCGTCGCTCTCACAAATATTGCAAAACAAAACTGTAGAGCATTCTGCTGACACATGTCCCTTAGAACAACACCTAAACACCAAGCATCTTCCGGTTTACTTTTTCCTTTCTTTTTCTTCCTTTTCTCGTCCGACAGCTTGTTCTCGCTGTTATCCTCTAGCTTGCTTTCTTTGTTATCATCTACCTGTACTTGCTTGCCCTCTCTTCTTTGCACTTCTGGTTGCTCCGGCGCGAATTCAACTGGGTTGTCCTTCAGAGCTGCAGAGGAACCACCAGGCTGCCTTTGTGCAGCAGAAGCTGCTAGCATCTCGTTGGCATAACCTATTGGTCAGCCATCAAGATTTTGTGGCATATGCCCTGTCAGTGGAGGATGCAGTGGCATCTGCCCTGTCACTGTCACATGAGCACCAATTGGCAGTCAACGGCCACCCCCAACATGAGGACCAGTTGGCGCTCCACGGCCACCATAGCCTCGACCAAAATGATTCCTGCCCCTGCACCGATCACGACCTCTTCCTCACTGCCTCTGACCACCCTTCCCGGTTCCATAACCATAATTGAAGTCCCGGGTAGGTGACCCATGACCCTGACCTGAAGAGTTTCCCTCCGCAAAGTAAGTCCTGATTTTGCTGATGGAAACTGCTTGTTGGGTTTTGACCTTGTGGCGCATAGGATTGCTGCTGCATACCAAAATTCGACTGCTGTTGTTGAATCCCTGGACCTGGCTCATTCCACTGTGGTCCACCTTGAAAACCACCCCCACCTGCACCCTGTGGTGCACTGCCCCAGCCTTGTCCCTGTGTGAACTGACCACCACCATCACCATGGAAACCCCCCTGAAAACCAAAACCTCCGCCGGCCTGAAAATTCCCGCTGGAAGGGAACCCGCCTTGCTGCTGGTTGTGGAAGCCCCCGGCACCATGCATCCCATTGCCCGTCATCTTGGCGCTGCCACGCGAAACCACGGCTGCGTAGGTCGGGCGATCACCTAGGGTTTCGCTGCCGCCGCTGTTTGTCGAGCGAAACTTTTCTGGCAGCGTACCTCTTCATGAAAGAAAACGCCCGAGTAAAATTCACCGCCGGCCCTTCAACTTGGCGGCAGGTGTCATCTATGTCCCTAAACTCGCAAAATGAACATCTGGATCCCCGAACTTGTTAATCGGTTCACGTTAGGTCCAAATCTCTATAATCCACTCTAAACTGCCAACGTGGCCTGCTGATTGTACGTTGACGTGGCATTGATTATGTGGGCCCCACATGTCAGCCCGCAATCTCTCCCCTTCCCCTCCCTTCTTCCCCATCCCCGGTCTCCCCTCCCCCTCTCTCTTCTTCCCCTCTGGCGATGTGGCAGCAACACGAGCATGTGCCCTAACTCGCCCATGGCGGCGCCCGACTTCAGGGGTCCTGACCGCCCGCTCTGTCGTTAGACCTCGCCGTCGCCCAACTCTGCCTTCCCAACCATGCCGTAACACAACTCGTCGGCGGCGCACTGCAGATCCATGGCATCGGAGGTTCGAGCCGCTTCCTTTCTCCTGGATCTCTCTAGTGGGGAGGTGCTCGAGGTCGTCGCCGCCGTCCACTTGGGCCTGCACTCGGTCGCTACCGCCGGCCGCTCAAGCCGCAGCCTTGGCCGGCCCCCATTCGCGCACGCCCGTCACCGCCGTCTGCTCGGACGCCGCTGCCAATCGCTTGAACCGTCTCCTCGACTCCCATAAGTGCATGGTCGTCGCTGCCGTCCGCTGGGGCCATGACCTCGTTTGCCGTCGGCGACCGGCCGCCGGCCGCCGTCTGCTCGGGCCACGGCCTTTGCCCCATCTGCTCGCACAAGGAACGGTCGCCCCCGCCTGTTTGCGCAGGCCATGGCCGTTTGCTCTGGCCCGGTGGTGTTCGTGCCACCGGATCCCATGAAGAAACGGCAAGGGATGATGGAGAGAGAGGGGGAGGGGAAGAGATAGGAGGCTAACAAGTGGGCCCACATCTCAGTGCCACCTCAGCGCACAGTCAGCATGCCACGTAGTCAGTTTAAAGTGGATTACAGTGATTTGGACCTCACGTGAACCAATTAGCAAGTTTAGGCATCCAGATGGTCATTTTGGGAGTTTATGGACCTGGATGACACCCTCTGCCAAGTTTAGGGGCCGCCTGTGAATTTTACTCAAAACGCCCCACAGCCGATCGGAGCACTACATGGGTCCATGTTGGGCCATCACGCAGCCACACTCCAAAATTCGTCTGCTTGCAGCCCACCGACAAAAACGGATCGCGATTTGAATTTTGAACCTCGTCCCTGACCTCCAGCCGCCGACGGGCCTCACCGGATCGAGATCTTGAGTCCTTGATGGGGCAATCTCCCAACGTCAATGGTGGTGACCTCCTCTTTGGTGGCAAGGGACCATGCCAGCTTCCACCGTTGTTGCTTCTCTTTTGTATGATCGATACAACTTTTCTTGCAAGGGCTGTAGGTCGATCCATGGACGTAGCAGTGGATTGTGCCATTACCTTCTCCCATGCTGAAGGACTGTCGACAACGGCTGACTGTCGCCGCCATTTCTTCCTTGGAAAACCCTTCCGCGGCTGCAAACCGAACCAGAGACGCCGTCGATATCGAGTCCGGCGTTGATGCCGCGGTAGGTGTAGCATCATCACCGGTGCTCCAGAGAACCGAGCTTGAGATCCTGGAGGCCGAAGCCCAGATACAGGATCACCATTAGCCGGTAAGAGCTTTGCCGGCGTTGTTGCCCACAGTCCCACACTACCTCGTCACCATCCTGGTTGTCCTCGTCGACGTATCCTTCCTCTTCAAGAGGAACCTTGCGCTGATGCCCATCACCATCTTCCTCTAACGCCAGCGATATTGTTAGTACTAAGAATCAAATCGTAACCCCTTGACACCTTGTTGAGTCGAGCAACGGTAAGGAGCTGCTGATAGCGAGTTGACCGGCACTAAGTGCCTGTGTGACCGGCATTGATAGCGAGTTTTCCAGCAGTGTCATGGCGAGCATCAGGTGCAATCACCTCTGTTCTCCGGTGCCTACACTCGCAAGGTCAAAAGCTCTTCCGCGCCGTCCACGATTACAGCAAGTGCAGTCCCGGTCACACGTGTCGGGCTAAGTGGCGAGGTGCTCTTCCTTAACCAATACTTCAGCAAGTCCACATGCCTACGTATGGAGGCATCTACGAATACCATTAATTTAAAAAGACAATAATAAGGCACATTAAAATTGTACGGCCGTAGCAGCCTAAAAGGAATGATAAATTACTCGCACTACAGTTATTTTACTCTTTTGACTATTTTCCAAATTTTCAATAGCCAATAACCCAACGGCCAAGCACAAAACTACATCACATAGCAAACAACAATTGAATATGAAATTGACAATGGTTCTAGAACTTTTTACCACCACTGCGTGAGATTGACTGGCTCAATATCATTAGTGTTCTCAATTGTTGTGCGCCCCTGCAGCCCACTATACCCTTCTTCCCGTTTGGTATTGCCGTTGCACCACATATTGAGAGATTGCTAGTATATGCCAAGTGAATTTTTTTTATTTTTATATTTTCCGATTTTTAAAAATAAATAGTTGGGAGAAAAATTAGCAGTTTTGGTCGTATGTCGCCGATTCAGCTGGCTATCGCCGTTCGAAACGGCGAGAGGAAGAAAAATCGCCAGCCCAAACGGCTATCGCCGTGTCACACGGCGAAAGGCCTGAATCAGCAGGGCCCACCTGCCTTCACCGCGGTGTCGGTGCGGTCCACGAGCGCAACGTTCGGTCAACAGAAAAATCGTCGGTTCGTACGGCGAAAGGCTGTCGGCGCCGCGGGCCCAGGACCCTTTTCGCCGAGTCAGCCGGCGAAAGGGCCTTTTCGCCGCCTCGAACGGCGAAACCACGGGAGCCCCGCCGTTTGAACCGGCGAGAGCCCCCCCCCCCCCCCCGCCCATAAAAGCCGCGCGGCTGCTCACCGCACCCAGTCCCCAGCCATTTTACCGCGCCAGAGAATCGAGAGGAGAGGAGGGATTGAGAGGGGAGGGATTGAGGGAAGGGGGTGAGATTGCAGCGAAGCTCTGCTGGATCTTCGCTCCAGCATCAGGTGAATTTTTTTTACCTCACTGATTTCATCTATGTTTTTATATAGCTATTTTTAGATGCTAGGTTTTAGATAGCTAATTTAGTTCTAAGTTGAGTTTTTTAGATATGAACTAGGACATAGAGAAAAAATTAGTTTGTAGATGTAGACTGCTTTCTAAATTTTAGATGTAATTTTAGATGCTAGGTTTTAGATTTAGTTAGCCTGTGCACACGTAGATTTTAGTTTTAAGTTTAGTTCTTTTATATGAACTAGGACATAGAGAAAATTAGTTAGTACATCTAGACCGATTTATAAATTTTAGGTATAATTTTTTTATAGATATATGTAGATGGTAGTTAGTATTTTATAGGTAGCTAGTGAGCATGTGTACACGTAGATACTAGGTATATGTATATGATAGCTAGGTACCAGTTGTCATACGAAACTATTAATTAGTAATTTGTAGTTTTGTTTTGTAAAATTCCTTAGATACCTATATACTGATGGTAGGTGGTAATTTTGATATAACTATATGTAGATGCTTTTTCGGTGTATATTATCTAAATGTGTTAAAATTTTGGTAAATGTTGTTGAAACCAAAGGTTAGTTACTCACAGGTATAAATGTTGTGGTTAATGTTGGCAGGCATGTCAGAGAGTTTATTTTTCCAAGTGTTTTATGGGCCTGGGGAGGTTAGGTATGGTCCTGAAGGGGTAGACTTGTCCGAATTTAAGTCGTTCACCAAACAAGTAGTTCGAGCAAGAGAGAGGAACTGGACCTCAGTGTGCAACTGGCTATTCAAGGCATTTGGACTTGACAGGGAGCAATTTGAGCTGTCAGTCATGGCTGTAGTCAGGTTTCGAATGGACACACCCCTGTTTTGGGAGTTGATGCCCCTTGTTGGAACCCAAAACTGGAGAGACTATGTCAATATTGCTACCGAGCGTGGCTTACCACTAGTCTTGTTTGTTCAAGTTTATAAGAAGATTGGGTCTAGCAGTCAACATCACGGTGAAGACAATGCAATTACAAACGATTATGCCCAAGAAGATACTGAACAAGAGGAGGTAGATGGAGAACACGAGGAGGTAGATGGTGAAGACGCACCCCGTGAACCAACCGGCGAGGCTGATGAGGGGGAACACATCTCTGAGTTAGTCGAGCAGGTTGAGAGGGAGGGGCAAGAGCAGTTTGATGCCATGGAGGGAGACACTTCAGATGAGGAGGATTGTTATCCCGTGCCACGCAACTGGGCAAGCTATGACTATTCAGCTCTAACTGTCAATGAAGGTGAAGCGGTGGATTGGGAGTACAGAGAGAATGAGGTTTCTGTCGGTGCAATGTATGCAAGTGGGGATGAAGTTAAGGAAGCCATAAAGCGGTGGTCTACACTATCTTTGCAAAGGCAGTTCGAGTGGTGAAGAGCAGCCCAAAGGTATATGATGTGTGTTGCGTGCAAAGCAACTGCCCATTTAGAGTTCATGCATTTAAAGGCAAGTGGACTGATTACTGGGAGGTGTCGAAATTGGTGGAGCATGAATGCCAACTTGAGGAGTTAAACCCACATCACCGCAACCTTACAGCAGATTTTGTGGCTCAATTCATGTATGCTCAGATCGTCGACAATCCCAGCTTCGAGCCAAAATCAATTATTTGTGCCGTGGAAGAAAAATTTCATTACAAAATCAGCTACAACAAAGCGTATAGAGCAAAGCAGAAGGCAATGGAGATGAAATGGGGGACGTATGAAGCGTCGTATAACAATCTTCCAGCCTTGCTGCACAACATATGTTTGAGAAATCAAGGCAGTTACTATGACTTGAAACCTATCCCTGTGCTGAGAAACCAGGCAAGCAGGTGTTGCAGCGTTCATTCCTAGCCTTGGGTGCTTGCATTGAGGCTTTTCAGCATTGCCGACCAGTCATTTGTATTGATGGCACATTTTTGACTGGTAGGTACAAAGGAACCATCCTGACTGCTATTGGGTCCGATGGTAACAATCAGGTGTTGTCGTTGGCTATCGCCTTTGTGGAGAAAGAGTCAGGAGATAGCTGGTATTGGTTTCTTGAGAGAGTGAAGCAGATGATTGTTAAGGATGTACCGAATGTCTGTGTTATTCATGACCGGCACAAAGGCATTTTACAAGCAGTCGAGGACATGCAGAATGGCAGCATTGAACGTCAGAGGGCTGTGCAGTGGCCTGACTTGAAGAGTAGGTGGTGTATGAGGCATATGGGTGCCAACTTTCATAGCCAATTCAAAAACAAGACCCTGATGAAACTATTTAAGCGGCTATGCATCCAGAATCAAGAGAGAAAATTCAACCTTATTTGGAAGAAACTTGATGAACTTACAAAGAAACAAGCAGAAGAGCTTGCAAAGAGACCGGTTAATAGTGAGGACCAACATCCCGTTTCGCTTGATGACGTTGGCCTTGATGGTCCACACGTCGTGCGCAAACCCGGTCGGGCCATTAAGACATTCTCTCAGTGGATTGAGCATGAGCCCAAAGAGAAATGGGCTTTATTGTTTGACGAGGGTGGTGCTAGATATGGCATAATGACTACAAACCTAGCTGAGGTGTATAATTGGGTGCTCCGGGGTGTAAGGGGACTCCCCCTAGTTGGAATTGTGGAGTTCTTCTTATATCGGACAATCAAGTATTTCAGGGACCGTTTTGCAGTGGCAAACAAATCAATGTCTGACAACCAGAAGGTCTATGGATACAAGATGACTGAGTACATGGAAAAGGCAATGAAAAAGGCTCAGTAGACACCGTGTGACCGCCAACGGTGCCGCAGAACGACGATTTGAGGTTCTCTGCAGGGACAAAGGTCGATTGGGAGGGCGGCGGGAGAGACACGCACAAGAATGCATTATTACCAATCAAGGATGTGTTTGTTCCTGCCACAAGCCAAAGCTGCATCACCGTCCCTGCACCCATGTCATTGCTGCATGTCTTGAGGCGGGAGGGCTTCAGCCTCGTATGTTTGTGTCCAACTATTATTTCAAAGAAATAATTTGGGCCACTTGGAAGAATGAGGTTTATGGGTATCGTATGCTAGGAAACTTCATTTCTAATCCTGGAGAGCACGCACTTTACATTCCTGATCCTGATCCAGAAATGTTCCAAGGAGTTGGCAGACGGAAGAACAGACGGATTCGAAACAACATGGATCAATCTGAAGCTGGTGCAGAAGTGCGCCTCTGCTCCAAGTGCCATGAAACTGGTCACAGCTACAAGAATTGTCCAGCAATGACGTATGGCAGGGGAACAAGCCAAGCGGGGCCATCTACCATCGCTCCAGTTTCCACTTCACGTGCTCATGGCCGCCGTGGTCGTGCTAACAATGATGGTCTCCTGTGACCACTGAATAATGTCGTGTTTATTTATAAACTATGTAATTTGTGTACTTTGAACTAGGTCATTTGTCTATTTCGGACTATGTAATTTGTGCACTTTGGACAACGTAATTCATGTAGTATGTATTATGTAATTCATCTAGTTTGGAATATGTAATTCGTGTGCATTGAACATCATATGGTTAATGTGGACTATTAAAATGTTGTTGTATTTATAATTGTTTCATTTACCCTTTTGTTTAATTTAATTTATCAAGCTGCGACTACTTTCGTATTAACAAAGATTTAAATTCTTTCAGGCCCGCAGCCCTACGAGACTCCGGAGTTGCTAGACAGGGTGATTGACGCGAAGCACCGGTCGTTCATGTCTGTCGTGCGTGGTTTGCCCCAGCACACGTTTCGCGCACGAGTGCCGTTGTCGACGATGCCCCTTGACGACCGTTGGCTTCCGAGGTACGTATGTATGGTTAACGCTTGTAACGATATAATCATATTTAGAATTAATATCGATTTTGTATCTCCTTTTGTAGCGGTAATCTAAATTTGTATCTATTTTTGCATCTTCATTTGCAGGTTAAGAGCTGCCGGCCTTTTACCCATCGCGAGGTTGGTCGAGGGTGACATGATGGATGCAGAGGTCAGGGGAGCGGACAAGGCGACACGTTTCCACTTCGACATGTCCCTCCTAGCAGCTTTGCTGGACCGGTGGCGCCCAGAGACTCACACGTTCCACCTACCAGTCGGTGAGATGGCACCTACACTACAGGACGTTTCCCTCCTTTTGGGTCTGCCTTGTGATGGCGACCCCGTCGCCGCCCTGGACGTCGGACCAGGGTGGCGGGACGAGTTGTTGGGCCGCTTTGCCAACGTTCACCGGACCGATCACGCGCCTCCGTACCGCACCTTCAGCAACACACATGGGCCCACAAAGAAGTGGCTCATGCAGTTTAGTGTGAGTGTTGCGTTTTCTATGTTTCATTTGCATTGACAGAATAATTGATGCATATCCATAATAACTCTTTTCATTGTGCAGGCGGATTACTTGAGAGCTGATGCAGACGAGGCTACAGTTGCTAGGCACCTGGAGGCCTACCTGCTGTGGTTATTCGGCTGGGTCTTGTTCTGCTCGTCCCACGGGACCTCGGCGCCGAAGACACTCATACCCTACGCTAGAGCGATCGCGGAGGCTCCACTGGAGGACGTACCCCAGTTTAGCTGGGGTAGTGCTGTGCTGGCGGCCACGTACAGGGGTCTTTGCGCGGGTTGCTATAAGGTGGCCTCCTTGGAGCCCATCTTTTTGGCTGCCCGTTGCTTGTTCAGCTTTGGTCGTACGAGCGCTTCTCGATCGGTCGTCCACGCATTGACGTGGGCCCCTACGAGCTCCTTCCTCCGGAGCACGACCACAGAGACAGGCCAACCATGGGGTCCATGTGGTGCCTCAGAAAGGTAAGACAACACACGAATATGTTGCTGCATTATTTTGGTTTTAATTATTTATGAATTTGAATATTATTTTCAGCCTTCGTGGGTGGGAGTTCAGACGAAGAAGTCATACCCAGACTTTGTCGGCATGTTTGACGCTCTTGTTGACGCTGACGTGAGGTGGACCCCTTACAGCGCTGTAGACATCATTGATCGAGCCCCTCAAGGGCTGTCGTCTTTGTGCTTTCGCGACCAGGCCTTTTGGATGACGAGGAAGCCACTGGTGTACGACATCCACGTCGAGGAGTACGCGGTCCACAGAGTACTTCGACAGTTCAACAGGTACCAGGAGTCCCCGTTGCCGGTTACTCACACCGTGCCCCAGAGCGTGCACAGGTACTTGCCATCTACCGATGCGTTAATTTTTTTCCATAACCAACTTCCAAATTCTAATGCAATATGATTTCTTCAGCTGGACCCATCAGGGTCAATCTGCAGCCATGCTGTGGGCTCCAAGGGTACTACCCTTTGCTCAGCAGTGGGCCCAGGCCCTTGACGACGTGGTGGTCGAGGAGCGGCCACACTCGGATGAGGCTTTCGCGGCCTATTTGGCGTGGTACTTACCCAGGACACGGTCACGGGTGGTCGTTGTTCCACAGGACCCTCACAGAGCGCCAGCCCAAGTTACTGACACGTACCCTGTTTCGAGGGACCAAAACTTCACCATCGCGGTATGTTTGTCAAATTTTATATTAAATCATAACCTTGATAACTATGTTTTTGGTAGACCGAGGCTCTAGCGTTGGTCGAGACCGAGGTGGATCAGGACTTGCAGAGGTACATGTACATGGCGCCGCAGGACCACGGGGCTGCATATAAGAAGATCAAGGAGTACTGTGTCAGGTTCAGACGGGCCATCACTTGTCGAGGTGGACACGCAGACGTCTACCTCCCACCACGGCCACAGCACCCTGGTTCATCTTCTGCTTTACCCACACGGGCAAAGTACCCCGGGTCCTCTTCTGCTTTACCCACACGGCCACAGTACCTCGGGTCGTCTTCTGGTATAGTTGCACGACCACAGTACCCTGGGTCGTCTTCTGGTACACCTGCACGACTGGAGTACCCCGGGTCGTCTTCTGCTACACCAGCACGCCCTCCCAGCTACACTCCACGGTCGGCTGGTATGCACACTAACGTTTTGTTAATTTACTTCTAAATGTATGAAATGGTTTCATATTGAATTATTTTATTTTTGCAACATAGTACCACGGTTCGCCCCACCCAACCCTGCTGCTATAGGGCCCTCTTTTGGTGGTCCGCTGTTTCACGACTTCGGTACGTATTCAAAAAATTTATTCATGCAATTTTATTACTTGCATACAACTAATTGTCTATTACCTTATTATTGTTTAGGATACACAGGGTACGGAGGGATCGAGGAAGACGTACAGACTGGGGAAGATGGCAGTCAGCCAGATGGACCGTGGGTAGGATCCCTTTTCAGCACGAACCCTTACCCGGACGAGATCGGCACTTCGCAGCTTGGTGGTGCGCCGCTGTTTCCCACACAGGGCTCACAGGAGGACGTCCAGACACCGGTTGCATATGAGGCGCGACATCCCACACGCTAGGTTGCAGCACCAGACCCGCTCACGTATTCACAGCACCACACCCGAGCGGCGCAGGCGGCAGAGCGTCGTGCGAGGGGTGCACAGCGTCACAAGCGAGGGCGCATTTAGTACCTTCTTATCTATGTATGTGTTTTATGTTGTGCTCAGACTATGTGTTTTATGTCTTGCTCGTACTATGTGATGCATGTAGTAGACTATTAACTATGTGATTTATGACGCGACCAGACTATGTCATTTATGCCCTGCTCACACTATGTCATGTAGTAGATGCTGAAATGATGGATCACTGAAAAGCCTACGCATCCTATGATACAATGGCTCACTAAAAAGCATTGACATCATAGCCTTTGATATGACATTTCACTGAAAAGCGTACACACTTTCTGAAAAGGCTACACAATATCAACTAGCCTTGGCAGTATGCATGCAACTAGCCTTTTCAGGCATCTATCTAGGCTTTTCAGATCATCAATCTCGATTTCAATTATGACGTGGTCAGACTATGTGATTTATGACGTGCTCAGACTATGCCATTTATTTCTTGCTCAGACCGTGTCATGCATGTGCCGCAACAGGCATTTCACTTTTCGCACAACAGGCATTTCACTTTTCTCAGTCCTAGGCTTTTCAGTGCTCTTCGTAATAGGCTTTTCAGTCCTATGTACGTAGGCTTTTCAGGTGCATTTGTGACACCACAGTATGGGCAACGACCAAGTTTCCTTCGCCAGCCTATATGTACACACATCCGTGGGTGCATTGCCGCCCAGCAATTGCAAGAAACAAGATCATTCAGCTCAGCAACAATGTCTAGAGGGTCAGGTAGTGGCAAGGGTTTGAGCTTTGGGAGTGCAAAGGGGGGAAGGAAGGGACCTCCCATTGTGTGGGACGATGTCGGGTCTCTTGGTCCTGATTACTTTGGGGAAGCAGTGTATGAGTTTCCAGAGCAAAGCAAGCATGATTTCACAAAGGATAAGCCTCTTAGAGGATACACTAAGAGTAAAGAAGACTGGCCAAAATGCATGCATGGTGAAGATTGCTTAGTGCAGATGAATACCTCCGATCTGAATGGAGGTCGTCGTTTCTTCAAATGCCCAAGAGCATGGGTAAATGTTACTAATAATCCTCAGTTAATTATGGTTGTCTTAGCTTCACCATCTTACTCGAATTATTTGATGTAGGCTTCTGATGCCGAAGAAAACTATGGGTTCGTTAGGTGGGTCGATCCTCCTCCTCTTCTTCCCCATCATGAGTTCATCGAATATCTGCAGAACCAAATCCAAGATCTAAAAACCAAAATTCAGCACTATGAAGAAGAGGATTACAACAAGAATGAAGTTGTGTCACAGGAGGCGCCGTGCAATGACCCATGTCGGTGATATTATCTCCGGCAGTCTTCCACGGGGTAGCCTACGGAAGTGATTTGTAATGCAGGGAAGATCGCAAAGATCGGAAGCAAGATGGTTAGGATGGACAGACACAAGGGTTTATACAGGTTCGGGCCGTCGACTCGACGTAATACCCTACGTCCTGTTTTGGGGTGTTGTATTGCGTGTTTTGGTGATTCGAGTTGGCTCGAGTCGTGGTTCAGATGTTTGGAGGGGGTCCCTGCCCGCCTTATATATCGGGGGGCAGGGTTACAAGTCGGTTTGTATCCGATCCTATCTCTAAGAATCCTTTCCTTCTTTACAATAATTCCTATTCCAACTAGGACTTCTCCTTCCAGATCCTTCCTCCGTGCGCCGACTTGTCCCGCACGTCTTCAGGTCCAGAACGGTGAGGTGGGCCGCCCCCTTTTGGTGGGCTGCTAAGCTTGTTCGTGAGGCACCCGGGTACTATATCCCCCACAGTAGCTCCCGAGCACTTCTTGGCCGATCGTTGGCTGTAATTGTTCCATATTTTCTTGCACGATTCGAGTGCTCCAAGTTGTCTAAGATCTCATCCGAGTGGTTTCGAGGAAGATCCGAGTGGTTTCGAGGAAGATCCGAGTGCTTTCGAGGAAGATCCGAGTGCCTGCTCAGACGTTCCTGAAAACAATTCTTCAATTACAGTCAAAGTGAGGGGAAGGAGTGCTCTTTTTCACGACGCGACAGCGAAGTGAATACACTTAGCCCCCGGGCTTTGGGCAATTTTAGTATGAAATTGGTCAAAGGTCTTCAATTTTTACACATCTGTATCTTGATCTTCAATGGTGTGCACCTCCAGGTGCACCCATTGGGTGTAGCCCCCGAGCCTTGAGCAGAATAGAATATTCTGGTCGAGGGTCAAAAAGCAAAATATCATGAATATCTTTTTAAACTTAATCCATCAATGGTGTGCACCTCCAGGTGCACCCATTGGGTGTAGCCCCCGAGTCTTGTTACGACTCAGCATGATCGTGTCAAGACTCTGAAAGCCATGAATTCTGACTGATTTTTTCAGCCCCCATGCCTCTGGACATGGACTTTAGATAATCTTTTCCTTCAGAGTCTTTTTTATTTCCCCTTTATAAGGATTTTGTCCTCAAGTTCTTTGAACTCGGCATGACTTCCGAGTCGTGTCCCACGACTCAGCTTGACCATATGGTAAGCCATCTTCTCACAAGATTTATACTTGTCAGCATTTGACCCAGATTTCTGAGTCAATTTAGCGATAGTATCGCATGCCTTACGTAAAAATCAATTGCAAGGGTGCAATATTAATTGCAAAATCAAGTCTGGTCGTCGACTAATTTTGGCCTCACGACCGAGTGGTTTCCGCCCCTGAACCCTAGCTCAGGAACCCACAAATTTATCATCGTAACAGAACCGAAAGGTCGTGCTATATTTCAGCCCATTTAGGCCCACTACTCCGCAAAGTCCGTTGCGTCCCTAACGGTTGCTTTACGGAAGGCGAAATATCGCGAGATATCGCGACTCCTTACCGCATCTTTGAATTCAAAGCGACGGGACGTGCCTGCATCGGTTGAGTTCCCGAGACACGCGCCGCGCCGCGCGCGGGAGGAACGGTTTATTCCATTATAAGCCATCCCCGCCGCAATCTTTTTACTCTCCTCGCCATTTGCCTTCACCGCATCCAAGTTCTTCTTTCTTGCTCAGGCGCAAACTTGTGTGTTCAATGCCACCCATTGGGTGTAATTCTGGTTAAAAACTGAACCCAACATTTGAAATGCAGAGTCGAGCTGCCGAAGAAGCACTCGGAAGAGCCGAGTGGTGGTAATTGCCAATGTTCTGTCCAAGGACGTTGTCGATGAGGCTGGCCCTTCTAGTGGTGGCGATCCTGCAAATTAAATTTTGTAGATTACCTGTAGTATTAATAGTAGAAGTACTTTGAACAATGTGTAATCTTCTATGCTTGTATATAAGTTTTTATGTGACTACTACTCCCTTTTTTTCTGCGCTGGCCTTAATTTCTGAGTGGTTGACTTGTTACGGAGTAGATTAGCCTCGTTGGTCTCAGTCTCATGCCGCAGAGTCTTTGTCATGCGTTTAGAGCTTTGACTTGGCGAGTACTTTCCCCCTCGATTTAAAGTTTGTGCCACTCGTACTTTATGTGCGTGACGCGAAAGAGGAAATTCGAGTAGTAGATATAGATGGGAGATGAAATCAACTTTATTGATAACTCATATATATAATTCTGCCGAGTCGAGACTGGGGATGATTATCCACAAAAAACCACTCGGGGAAGATTATTAAAGAATATCTTAAAGAAATAAGAAATTTATACATGACCTGTCGGTTGGTGAGCTTCTGCTGGCGCTTCGTCTCGAAACCTTTCGGTCCTCCGTAGATCATACGGACCACTCGGTCGGCCTCATTGCTCATCGAGCATGCGCTGGAAATCTTCTGGGGGTGTGACGCGAGACTGTCGTGGCAGTCGCGCAGAAGCAAGAGATAATAATTGTTAAAACATGACTTAGCTTGATTCATATCGAGTCGGAGATCGCTGAGCCATCGTCGTGTTTGGGCTGATAAGCCCCTGAGCGTCGTCGTTGATGAAGCCGACCAGCCGGAACTTGCGGCCAACTGGTTCTCGACGGAGTCGGAGTCGTTGAAGTTGTCGCTAATGCATCTGCATGGCAGACTGTCGAGGCAGCAGCCCGCGTTGTTGTCGAAGCCGAGCAGCCAGGAGACGTGCCCAACTGGTTCTCGATGGAGTTCGAGTGGTTTTGAAGCACTCGGCAGTGCGTCGGTGTAGCCGTGCGTTGGGTAGCCAGCACCCTGACGTCATTGTTACACCCAGGGGCGCTGCTGCTGCGTCTTCCGGCACCTTGCACGGCATCGTGGATGAATGGCGATACATGCATCACGATTAGAAATTTGATTAGAATAATCTTTGTCAAAAGTAAATCCAATAAGTACATATTAGATCAAATAATATGTGCGTATAAAGTTAGTAGAGAATCTCCCTGTAAGCAAGGAGGCATGCCACAGCTGATCCATCTTGCATGCCTCTTGCGCCGAGCCAACGACGGTGACCGAGTGCCGCCGCCATGCCCCTCAACCAACGGGTGCATGCGCGTAGCAGGCAAATGATCCAGCGACCGGTGTCAGGTTTCTCACGGAATCTAAGTGGTCAAAGCACTCGGCAGCGTGTCGGCCGGCGTAGTTGTGGGTCAGGACAGCAGTCCTGCTGCCGTGGTTGCACTCATGCCGCGTTGCCGAGTCCTGAAGCATGACGCCGAATCGTGTCGCCTTCTGTCGAGTGGTTATAACCATCGTAAAGTGGGCGGCACCGCATGCATCGTACGCATGCGTAGCTTTTGCAACGAGCCAACATCAGGTCCCGCCGCCATACTTCTCAACTAACGAATGCGTCTGCATGGCATGCGAGCCCCCGGCGTCAGGTTCCTCACGGTCACGGACACCCTCTGTCTCTGGCCCCGGCTCCTTGGTTTCCTTGTTGCACGGCGCACGTCAACGCGCAGTGATGCAGATGGAAGGCCACGCATGTATCAAAGGTAATATAGATTAATCCTTGCCAAAAATAGGTCTTGAATATACGTAGCTGCCACCGGTGATCGTCTGCTTGTGCACGCGTACAGGACTGTGCTCTCGAATCACTCCGGCCGGGTCGGCGAGATCGATACGGGGCATAACAAATCGCCGAGTCGTCGTATCACCAGTCGCGGCACGGAAAACATAAAATCAATCTAGAATCAGAGAATCAAATAACAGATTGATCTACCAACGATATTTGGAGCGACTCACCCGGTTTCGAGTAGATGTATATGATGATCAAGGTCCATCTGGCTCACCCAATTGATCTCGGCGATATCCCCTACCTGGCGCGCCACTGTCGGTGATATTATCTCCGGCAGTCTTCCACGGGGTAGCCCACGGAAGTGATTTGTAATGCAGGGAAGATCGCAAAGATCGGAAGCAAGATGGTTAGGATGGACAGACACAAGGGTTTATACAGGTTCCGGCCGTCGACTCGACGTAATACCCTACGTCCTGTTTTGGGGTGTTGTATTGCGTGTTTTGGTGATTCGAGTTGGCTCGAGTCGTGGTTCAGATGTTTTGGAGGGGGTCCCTGCCCGCCTTATATATCGGGGGGCAGGGTTACAAGTCGGTTTGTATCCGATCCTATCTCTAAGAATCCTTTCCTTCTTTACAATAATTCCTATTCCAACTAGGACTTCTCCTTCCAGATCCTTCCTCCGTGCGCCGACTTGTCCCGCACGTCTTCAGGTCCAGAACGGTGAGGTGGGCCGCCCCCTTTTGGTGGGCTGCTAAGCTTGTTCGTGAGGCACCCGGGTACTATATCCCCCACAACCCATATTGCAGCTGCCCCTGTCACCAAAAGAAGGCTGCGTCGCCGCCGCCGCCGCCTTCGCCCCCTCCTCCGCCGCCGATGGGAGGATATTATGGAGAAGGTGCAACACAGTTTGCTATGTGGGGAGATTACTAGGACCATTCTCAATGGAGTTGTCCTAATTATTCTGTTTAATTACCTAAGGCATGTTAGGATTAGGTCGGCACATCATACATGTGTCGCACGTGCCACTGCCACTTGTGTAGTTTGAAGGTGAATGGCGCAAGCACGTTGCATTAAAATGTACCGTAGTGTATGCAACATTGCTACATGCACCATGACTTTATTTGTCATGTATTCCAAATTCGTTTTAATTTAATGAAGTCATGTACCTTTGTATCCAAAGACTCAACTATTTATCAGACTTCTTTTATT
>WEIB01000761.1:0-27364 GCA_015476505.1 Urochloa ruziziensis
GCGGCCTCCGCCCGACGCCGTACCGCCATCGCCGCCGGCCCCACTCGCTGCCGCCCCTGCTCGCCGACCGGCGCCGTGCCGCCCTGCTCCGCGACCCCACCAGCCACGCCGCGACGCCCTGCCTCGGTCTCCGCCTCCCTGTGCGCGCGACGCAAGCACAGCGCCGGCGACGACCCGCCGGCCGAGCTGGCCCCCACGGCCGGGCCGAGCTTTCCCCGCGCCGCCTATAAAAGCCGCCCTCGCCCCCCCTTCGTCGCTCCACCCACACCAGCATCGCTGCCTCCTGAGCCTCTACCCCGCCGCAAATCGCGCGCCGCCGCCTCCAATCACCGACGCCGCCAGAGCCACCGCCGCCGTCCTTGGACCGCCGCCGACCCGCCTCCTCGAGCCATCTCAGCCCGAGGTAAGGAGGGGAATGAGTCCCCCCTCGCTTCCCTCCCCATTTTCCCCCACTCACCGGCCGCCGGCGAGTCCCGGAGCGCCGGAATCGGCGCCGGCCACCACCCGCCGGTCTCACCCCTCCCTCTCCTCTGTTCTGAATCGAGAGCAGGGAGGAAGATGGCCATTTTGGTTAAAACCCCCTGCCCTTCCCTCTATTTCATAAAGAAACCTCCCACCTCTATGCAAATTCCAGGGAAGCCCCTCCACTCCATAAAATAATTCCAAATGAGTCCCTGTCCTTCCTAAACACCCCCCACCACTTCTAAATATTCCAAACAAGCCCCTCCACCATTTATCAGAATCACAAATAAACCCCTGCCCCTGAAAAATAATTACAAAACAACCCTTAGCCCCTTAAACCACCCCTAAATATTTGTTTGACGCGTCATTTCATGCGCCGAACTTCACCCGTTTCTCCCCAAATTCGACCACGGCCTTTCCACATATATTCCGGCCGAGCTATACAGAAATCTCCCAAAAATAATCTTTCTACGATTTATTTCCTAATTCTCTTTTCCGAGCTCATTTAAAAATCCTTTTTCGTTTTTCTTTTCTTTTATTTTAATGTATGCTTGCTTGTGTGTACCGTAGACCACGGAGTGACCGAGGAGCAGCCCCGCGAAGAGTTCGGAGGACCGTACCACGAGCCGGAGTACGCAGGCGAGTACCGCGAGCCGGAGCCCGAGGACCCGTACCGCGAACAGGCACTTCCGGACGACTTCGACGACGGCAAGTTCAATCCCGTCCTTTGATGCATGTTTATCCTATGTTTTACAAACACAACCTATTGGCCTGTTTATAAAATGCATTGTTTTATTGCAAGACCCAGGTTGGATAGCCACCCCTTGATTGCTATGACTATTCCTTGATCACCTAGGTTATCATTAAATAGGACTTGCTCTGTTTGAATGATAGCCATTGCTAGATACGCTTAGGGCTTGTTACTCTCACTACTACAATATTAATGATGCTCATATATTTCAAAATGAAGAGTGGTGTGAGTGTTTAAAAGCAAAGGGTGGGTTTTGGTGAAAATGAAATAATGGTGAAACCGATGAGATGGATGGTGTGTTCTGTGGGAAGCACCAAGTTGGTGAGCTCGTGCCTGTGTGGCTGAGCGGGATGTGGAGATATCCGTCTTGTCATTAATTTAAGGACCGAGTTGATTGTCATCTAGCCTGACCCAGATTAGTGCTACCGCCCGACCGTTGTATGTGGCAACGGCTTAGCATAAATCCCACTAGCTGGTTGGTTAGCCAATGGGTGAGCTGTGAGCAATGGGAGAACAAGGAGCAGGAGTACGATCTATGTGAGTTACGTCCCGGTCATGCCTCGTGGGGAGGACATGAACCCCTTGGTTGCTTCCATATTGGCTAGTCCGGCTTAGCTATGGTGTGGTAATGGCTTTGACAGGTCCGCGCTGGCATTTCGGTGTTCATGTCGCGGAAACCGTTTGGGTGGGTTAAGTGTACAACCTCTGCAGAGTTAAAATCTATTCGAATAGCCGTATCCACGGTATTGGATGAGTCACGGCTTGGGCCTGAAACTAGTATTGGGAAAAAGGGTGGAATCTTTTGGTGTGAGTGTTTTGGAAAGTGTCCGGCAGGTGTGCCGTGAGCTACGGCGGACGGGGAGTCCGGTAGCATAAAATGTGGATCCTATGTGGAGGATCAACCCACTTGGTATTAAAAATTGTTTTTACGAAAACCTGTTTAAAAACAAACCCTTGCATAAAATCTAGCTTTACACAAATTAAACTTTAACCGTATTCCTTGAATTACCCTGTGCATAATCTTTATATTCCCCCTCCGTGGACGTGGTTGGACTTGTTGAGTACGTTCGTACTCACCCCCTATTTTGTTGCAACAGAGGAGGATCCGGACTTTGTCCCTGAAGAGTTCGAGTAGAGGTCGTGTCCGCACCCGACGTTGCCTGTGGTGTGGTCCTTTCCAAGATGCTTCCGCTGTTCCTCGTCGAGATAGGGCTAGATCCAGTCATAGTCTATCTCTGGTTATGTATTGTTGTACTTTTGATTTCTATTATCGTTTGTATCGAGTACCGTGCCCCTTTGAGGTCGCACGATGACTGAACCATCTGTGGAATAAATGTGTATCAGCCTCCTGGGACTGATATTTGTATCACATTTAGTCTCTGCTTAAGTGGGGACGCTTCATGCTGCTACGGCCGGTGGCGGCGGCGCAAGACTGATGCGCCGCCGTGGAGGGAAGGCCGCGGCCAATGGGCCCGCTACGCAGCGACTTCACCATGTCGCATGCGAGAGCGGGACCGAGGCACGCGGTCGTGAGGACGGCGGTCGCGCGCGGCAAGCTCATGCCACGCGCGGCCGCCGTAAAGGCTAGGGTAAGCCTCCGAAGTTCTTAGGGTTAGGGTTTCGGGGAACCCTAGATCTGGGGATCTAGGGTTTGGGATCCGTGATCCCCTTATTTTCTTTGCTTTTTCACTGATTTTCCCCCTTTCTCTTAATGCTTTTGGGTGGGCTGTAATGATGTACATGATGTACTTTTTTTTTGTGGGTGGGCTGAGATGATGTAAAACAGCGGGGATGGGCTGAGATGGATGCGTAAAACGTGGTAAAACATGTAGACAGTAACATGCTTATGAAAAACCGGAACCCTAAACGAGTAGATCTTAGGTAAAACATGAAAGAACTTAACTAAACTGAGCGTGAACTTATCTGATCTAAAGCTAAAACTTGACAAACTTATCTGAGTTAAAACTGATGAGTCGGTAAAACGTGATAAACTTAAAGAAAACTGAACTAAAACATGATAGATCTAAGCCGAGAAACTCACTGTTTAACTAAAAACATGTTTAAAAAAACTGAGCATAGGCATGAAATCTTTACTGATCAAAATAAATCTGAACTAAAACATGCCACAAGTCGTGTAGATCTAAACTAAAAACAAGAACTTTAACTTAACTGAGCAAATCTACACATAAAACCGAACTGTCTAACTTAAGAAACGTGTTAGGGATCTAGTAGAGCTAGATCTAGGCCTCTGATACCAATTGTTAGATCAAACTAACAATACTTAGCACGTTAAGCATAAACAGGATCTACTAGTCTAACAAGATCACATCTAACACCTTAACTAAAGCGGAAAGGAGATGAGTTCGGCTTTATACCGGCGCTGTTGTTGTCCATGGCGTCGGTGCGGCCTGACGAAGTAGTAGCAGCGAGGGCTTCGTCGGGCTTGTAGCGTAGTCGTTCCTTGAGCGTCTTCTGAGGGTATCGATGGCCTTCAGGACGCCAGCGACACTGCCCAGGACGCGCGGCTCGAGCTTCCAGGCCTTCCAGCGCGCTTAGGGATCGGTGGGTGGATTAGGGTTTTAGGCAAACCTCGTTTGGCGTGAAGAGACCCGTGGGGGGACCCTTCCTTATATAGTCCGCGCTGTAGGCCCGGTGCCGAGTCCGTACACATCTAGATATTTACCTCCCGATCAAGGCAAAAACGGACTTAGGTTAGTTGGACTCTATCTCGAATTAAGGGGGCGAGATACGCTCCCCCTAATCCTCGATCTGTTGGTTGACCAAGGTCAAACCGATATCCAACACTCAAACCAACACAAACATTTATTCGCCTACTCAAGTCTGTTCTAGTCTGCAGTCTGCACAGACAAGTATTACTCTTGTTAGAAACGCACTCGTCTGAGTGTTGTTCGTTCAAAAAAAAAAGTATTACACTCGTTTGATGATTGAACCCGTCCATCCAATTCCACACCTGTCTTTCTATTGAGGCTTGCTTCAAAACAAGATGAGCATCTGGATGAATTTTTCTGTTGACAAAGCAAACAATCAAAGGACTCAAAGCTCTTGAACTTCCAGAAGAAATAGAAATCTCGGCAAGTAGGGTTTGCCCAGACCACCATAAGTTGACTAAAATTAGCCTTCGGTATCTGTAAAAAGCATGCTCTCAGCAGTGAGAGCATCTGAATTGCCGTAGAATCTTGATCTGCCACTTCAACAAAGGTCCATGTTTAAAGAAATCGTTCTAGATGAGCATAAATTGGTTGAATTTTAAGTAGGTATCTATACTTTCCCTATGGTATAGATCTTTAAATTAGCATGAAGTGTGTTACATAGAGGTGCCACATCATTTCCGAATGGACAATTTTCTGATGCAATGATATTTTTTTAGCATTTCATCGAGTACTCTTAGCTTAGTAAGATGTGTATATTACCTCTGTCTATAAATATATTTGAGAACGGAGGGAGCACTTATTTATTTTCTCTTTTGTAATTGCAGGGAGCGGTCATCATAGCAGAACAAAAACGTGTATGGAATCTCTCTCTTGGCCTTAGTCTGATTGTTTTATTTCATTGCTTATTTGTATGCTGATAGTATTTATCCAAGCCTGCTCTCTAATCATGTGTCTACATAGTCAGGAGCCATCTATATTTAATCTAAACGAACAGAACAAACAATATATGTCATGTTTTGAAATCAATAGTTCTAAAAATAAGTTATTTTGGAATCCTCTAACCAGTGACAACAATGGTAAAGAATTTAAACTTCCTTCGGAAAGTATAAACTAATTAATTTCCCACACTGAGTCACTGACTAGTGATGCATTATCCTTTGCCAATTTGATCATTTAGAACGCTTAGCAAACTGGATTCACTTTTTGTGTCTTCTTATGATGCAGATATTGTTGCAAGCATGTCGTGCCTTCTGTTTATACTAGAACAGGATGCGCGCTATCGCGCGCCCAACAATTCAACAGTGAAATCAATCTGAACAAAACATAAAAACTCATTTGAAATCAACAGAGTGCTATAAAGCAACGTGTAAAATTAAAGAACCAATGCATCTCGCAATAAACATGTCAAGCGACTAACAACATTAATATTTCAAATGTCTACGGAATTAGAATCATTATAAACACAACATCCAAGCATCATGGCTACCCTATCGATCAGCAATATAGGCGTTTGTTCGGCATTTGAATGAAACAACATCAGACCAACATATATTCGTTGAGGTCTCTCACAAATCTAAATACTGGACACAACAAGTATTACAGGTATAGCTGAAACTAATGGGCTTCTTGATCCAGCATCTCCTGACAAGGTGACCGGAGGACAAGTACCATTGTAGAACCCACAAGAAAGTTATCGCTACGGACCTCCATCTATCATAGCATTCCCACTAAAGGAGGCTCTGTTAAAATTGCACAAACAGGGATTAGCTAACTTGAAACGAATAATCACTTCATTATTCACATGGCATATGACGACATGTAGTAAGAACGGATGAAATATGTATTATCTTTAGCAATAGAACCGAACATATCACCACAAATTTAACTTAAGATGGGCATAATGTACATCTTGTAACTTAAGATGGGTATAATGTACATCCACGTGTATAGATTGTAACAGGCAGTGAAACGTGGATACATGATATAATTACACCTAAAATAGTTCAGGCATACAATAAATATAAATTAGGCTGCCCATGTTTTCTTGTGTTCCTGGCCGGAGGGTGTTGAGATTGTCCATGCAAGACCATTTGAGGTTCACTCACATGGCTTTTACTTGTAGTTGTGAAGTTATCCTGATCCTAGAGTGTAACTAAAAACCACATGGATAAATAGGTTGTTGTAGCCGCAGACATGAGCAGGAGGAATGTCGACCAGAGCTATGGGGAAAAGAAGTGTTGTAAATCAGACAATGGAGCATGCAAGTATCTATTAAATTGAATTCCTAAGATCATATAGGAAAAGACAGAAAAAAAGTTGTGGTACAACATAACAAGATGCACCCATTAATCTAGAGACAATTCATGGTACAGGCAGCAAACTGAATCTAAGGAATAGCTAGCTTAGATTGAAAAATCTACTTCATATAGTGAATGGGGAGTAGACAGCGAGCAAATCAGTATGAACAAATCTATACACTTGCTCATACCTGAAAAATGAATAAACGCCGGATTTCTCTAACCTCTTAGTTTCCTATTCAAGTAGAGCCTTCTGTAGATATAGTTTGATATAAGATCTAGGTAAAAATGTCTGGAAACCAAGTTTTCATTGGGTTACCATCTAAGAAATAAAGTATATTCTTATTTGTACTCTACGAAATCATCATCATTAGACCACAATGCATATCATAAATGGGGGCAGCTAGACCACTATGTCCACAATCAGGATCATAAATTTGCATCTTTCATGCTTTTTTCTATGCCGTACCATTCTCCTTGAAACTGCAAGTGCCTATTCATTTGTACTTTTATACAGAAAAAGTAAAAAAAAAATAACTTATGGCATATGACTAACCATGTCTTACATACAGGGTGCAAACCGAAAAGGTTTGAATTCTAGCAAACAGCACAATGTGCAAGTTTGTTTCTACTAAATTCCAAGAGAAGGGAACTGATATAATTTCAGATGTAGCAAGGAATAGCTGGCATGCATATGATGGAAGCAAAAACAATAAAAAATGAAGCTGAGGGAAACAAAAAGAAATAGTGATTGCATTTGCTTGCCTCTGGCTCGGTTATTTCATCTAGCCGAGCCATTGGTATGGATAATCAGATGAGTAGCTCCAACACCTGCAAAAATTTCAAAACATCTTCAGTATGTGAGGATCCTATGTTGACAATCGACTTCAGAGCAAAACCTCTTGCCTAGGCAGTCAACTAATAATGTTTACAGGTCATTACAATAATCTGATTTGCAAACATGAACTGTTACAAATGGAATTTAAAAAAAATACTACGATGGCTGTACAAACGATTTTACTACTCCAAAAGTAAGCTAAGCATTGTGGCATTAAAAGAAATCACGAAGGCATACATTCAGAGATGTATCAAAACTAAGTGGTATCATTCTAGGTAAATAAAGCATATACAAAACTATTATCTAAAATGAGCACCGATAAGGGTAAAGAAAAGCCCAAAGAAATAAATAATTCTCCAAACATACCAGTACCATTTCAGTTCAAAAAAAAGCATACCAATACCATAAACAATTTGCCTATATGCTACTGGAAACTCAAATTCCCTTGAGGGTGACGACTCACATTTGCTTGTAGTGCTAAAAGGTAGTGTCCTAGAAATTGGAAGCAACTTTCCATAAAAAACACTTGTGTTCTGCAACATAAGAATTTGAATAAGTTAGATATATGGTTAAATCTTGCATGGAACATACTGTCTAGCACTATGCTTTACACCATGACTACTTCACTCTAGACTTGTACTAACTTCTTTATTCAGATTTGCACCTCGTGTTAACAGAGACTACTTGGTAGTTTATAGCTAGCTACCCGGTCCTCACTATCATGTTTCAGTTTTATCCTTTCATTGTCTTCTTGTTTTTCTTTCTCGAACACACAGGAGATCTGCGTATCAATATATTAAGAAGAAAAAGGGTATAGTCACTGGTACACAGGCTTTCTTTGCAAAGGGAGAAAAAAACCTGAAAAAGAACCCCACCCATACTCTACACTATGTTACCCTTATACAAACAGAGGAGAGAACTGACCAGGAGCTACCCAAAACCTTGACCAATAGGTAGCGAGACGAGGAGGTAAGCAATTCGTTTTTTTTTGTGTCCAGTGTTTTGGATCTAGCTAGTTCTTTTGTAATGCTGCGTAGACTCATGTTCTGATTTGTTAGTATGCACATGTCCCTACACATGTTTAAAGTAAAGAGTTAGCAGAATAGAGAGCAATTTGTTGTGGTGATATAATATTCCTATCAAGCATATGTGGGTTAAAAATTTTCATACAGTTTTAATTCCACCCTCGGTTCATAAATTTTAATAATCCCAATACTCTAGTTTGTTCTCTAACCCAAGTGCAGCTCACAAATGGAAAACGATATGGCAACAAGGCGGCAGCTGAAGTGAAGACAACGACGAGAACAGATAAATCCAATATAGTTTTCTAGAAATATACACGCATACTGATCACACACAGAGATAGAAGTCTGACATCACCTTCAGAGCTTGTAGGAGAGGCCGCTTGGGAGAAAAGGTTGCCAGCAGATTGGAGGTGAAGATGTGGTCAACAGGATCTGCTTGTCCTCGTCTAGTTCAGGGAGGTTGCCGACGCATCAGGGATCTGCATCCAACACCAAGGATCTGGGACCCAAGTTCGAATCACTAATTAAAACCCAAGAACACGGCAGTAAGAGAAGAGTGTTTGGGGGGATTGAATTCGGGGCCTTACTTGTGAGCTTAGGTCCGGCAATCGGACATGGCTGTCGTCTGTCGATGGCAGGCTAGACGCGCGGGGCCAGCGGGATGGAGACACGGGGCCGGTGGCGTGGAGGTTGGGGTGGCGGGGTCCTTCTGCGGGATGTGTTGCTCCGTGTAGGTCACCTCCGAGGCCACGCGCTTGAGCTGCAGGCCTTGACGAGGAGGCCGGGCTGGGCTTGGCGGCGGCGTCGGGGTGGAGGGATGCGCTGGAGGGGAGGCGGCATCATGAGGGAGGAGGCGACGGCGGAGGATGGGGCGCGTGCAAGCTAGATCCATCAACGCCGCATCCTGAGCAGACTGCGACGGCGGGACGCAGTGGGGTCATCTCTCAGGCGGTGGGAGGGGGGCTCACACCTTGGGTAGCTTCGTGGGAGACTGGGAGGCACACAGACGAGGACGATGGCGGAGGGACAGGCTTCCTCCTCCTCTGTCGGATTCCATGGAGCGGAGGGGGGCCGATGACACCCGTGGCACTCCTCTTCGCGGGCTCAGACCGGCCCCGGCAAGCAGGGGAGACGGGGGAGATCAGGGAGGAGGGGCAGGGGAGGCGAGGACTGAGGAGAGAGGGAGGCCGGGAGGAGAGATACGGCGACGGCGGGGAGGGAGAGTAGTGCGAGAGGAGGGCAGCGGCGGAGGAGAGAGGGCGACGAGAGGAGAGGGACCTGGCTCGCCTCGCCGCCGGATCTGGGAGGTGGAGCGCATGGCCGGCGGCGCGGTAGGGCGTGCGGGCCCAGAGGCGGCATCTGAGGCGCGGGGAGGAGGGGAAAGAAAAAAGGGGAGACGTGGCTCAAGCGCTGTCGAGCACGTCTCCCGAATTAACGTGGGAGCAGCAAAGGGGAGGGGACTTTAACCATTGCGATGTCTATTTGCTCTCACGATCTTCTTCACTTGCAAAAATGGTTCGCATCCATTTGAAGCGAAGAATGAACCAAGGATAGAGTCCTTTCTACAAAAGAATGAGAAGCTACATCCAAAAAGATACACTTACATGGATGTGAAAAGAATGACAAAATCTTTTGCTGGGAAGCTAGGCCAAGGTGGATTTGGTGCTGTATACATGGGAAGTCTATCTGATGGTCGCCAGGTAGCTGTTAAGATGCTAAATGACACCAAGGCTGACGGGGAAGAATTTATAAATGAGGTAGCTAGTATTAGCAGAACTTCTCATGTCAATGTTGTTACACTTCTAGGATTTTGCTCGGAAGGATCCAAAAGGGCTCTCATTTATGAGTACATGCCAAATGGTTCGCTTGAAAAGTATGCGTTCAACGTCAACATGAACAGTGAAAATACACTAAGCTGGGAGAAATTATTTGACATAGCAATAGGCATTGCTAGAGGACTTGAATATCTCCACCGAGGATGCAGTACTCGCATCGTGCATTTTGATATCAAACCACACAATATTCTATTAGATCAGGATTTCTGCCCTAAGATATCTGATTTTGGATTGGCAAAGCTATGCCTGAATAAAGGGAGTGCTATCTCCATTGGTGGTGCAAGAGGAACAATAGGATACATTGCCCCTGAAGTGTACTCAAAGCAATTTGGAACTGTAAGTAGCAAGTCTGATGTTTACAGTTATGGAATGATGGTGCTTGAGATGGTTGGGGCAAGGGACAAGAATATCAATGCAGAGAGTGAATCTAGTAGCCAGTATTTCCCTCACTGGATTTATGAACACTTGGATGACTATTGTATTAGTGCTTCTGAAATTAATGGTGAGATCACAGAGCTCGTGAGAAAGATGATAGTGGTAGGTCTATGGTGTATACAAGTGATCCCAACTGATCGGCCATCAATGACTACAGTTGTCGAGATGCTAGAAGGCAGCACAAGCACTCTGGAATTGCCACCAAAAGTGCTCTTAAGTTTATAAGCATCAACACGTATTTTTTTAGAAACGGCATAAGCATCAATACTACTTTTCCTATTAAATGTAACTAAGTGGCACACTGGCACCATGTTGCGCAGCTGCAAAATTATCAAATATTTGTTTTCATTGAAAAATTAAGGGCATGCGCCAAATGTACGGTGGTATTAGTGATCAGGGGTACTCAAAATGTACGGTGGTATTACTTTGATCAGATTAACTGCAAGTGTTTATTCTCTCCTGTGAACTTGTATGAAGATCACTGGACAAATGTATTAGTATTACAGGTTCAGTTGATGTGTCGGATTTGAATCACAACGCAACACATTACAAAATTAAAATGTCAACTGAACTATTCATCCCAATACAGATCAGAATCACGATGCCCAATTGTTGAAAAATACTTGAACTGAGAATTAGAGACTACAGTAAAAAAAAGAATTAGAGACTCTATTGAGAGTCAGAGTTTACCGAAATCAGAGTGGCCAAATAGGAACGCCACGCAAAGGCGTTCCCGAACATTGTACTGCTGTGGTGGTACGCATCCTCCTCTCTTCCCATGCATTACTTTTCCATGCTCTCGGTGCTTCTAATTTCAAAATGAGGAAGGTTCATTCGTTGATTTTTTTTAAGAGAAACTCATTCGTTGATGGGGCTGTGCTCCTAACTCTCGCTGATTGCCATTTGCGAAGACCCCATTGGTCCAAGTCAAACACAGCCTGGTAGGCCTCGCCACTGGCGACTTTGAACAGAGGCGAGCGGGAGCGAAAGACAGCTTGCCATCAGGCATCAGCTTGGTCTCACTTACCATGAGTCTCTTGCTACCCTACCGCCACCGGCTGCCGCTGCCGCTTCTCCTTGCCATCTTGGTTGCCGCTTCCCATGGCGCGCCTTCCAGCGACGACGGCGGCGGCTATGACCCCTCTATGTGCGTGCGGCAACCTTACACCTGCGGCAACGTCAGCATCATGTACCCGTTCTACATCAAGACGGCAGCTCTCCTGGGAAACAGCAGCTCCTACTGCGGCTACCCTGGCCTGGAGATCCTGTGCGACGAAGAAGCCGGCCGGGCCTTCCTGGAGCTCGAGAGCGGCAACTACACCGTCACGAGCATCGACTATGAGCTCTTCACAGTCCGGCTGGTTGATCCTGAGGTCCTCGAAGCTAGGAGCTGCCCCAGAGCCGATCACAACGTGACGCTCCAGAACTTCACATGGCTGCACTATCCCAACGACGGCACGGTCGATTACCTCCTCTTCTTCCTCAACTGCAACTTCCTCTCCGACTTGGATCGACCGTCAAACACCAACTCCACCGCCTGCAAATTCGATTACACCCCCGGGCTGTCCTTTGTGTTTCGGAAGCAAGACGTGCCGTACCCAGGCACGAATTGGTGGCAGGCGTGCGCCAGTGTTATCCAAGTGCCTGTGCTCAAATCTGTTCTCCCTCCCGATCCACAAAACGATCCCAGATGGAGGAACGGTGGATATGGCAGCAGTCTTGTTGACGGATTCCAGTTGGCGTGGCAACAGAAGCTCCCGGTATGTGAGCAGTGCGAGCGATCGGAGGGGCTGTGCGGCTACAACCAGACGGGGGATTTCGTTTCCTGCTTATGCTCCGGAGGCCAGGTCGGCCACCACAATTGCACCACCGTTTCTTCCAGTTCCGGTAAGCCTCTCCAAGCTTTTGTTCTTGCTTTCCAAATTGCAGTGGGGATTAGTGCGTGGCTGATTTGAAGTAAGTTATGCCCAGCTGTCTCAAAAAGTATTTAGCGTGCATCCTTAAATTAGGAGGTATGTCACAAAGTATTGCAATATTTGAAATTCTTTGGTGTGTCACATCCTTAAATTGCATGAGTCCTGACTCCTGAGAGAACAAACACGGAGCTGGTGCCTTTAAGCGACTAGTGTGTGCTTTCATAGTACTCATCAAATTCGTGTTTCACCAAGTGCAACCAAATCCACTAGGCTGCAGGCTGCAGCAGAGGCTGGGAACTTCAGTTCATTTCCCTTGTTTACTTTGATCTAACACAACTCTTCACGGAACAATCACCTGGCTAGTAATGAATTGATGATAATGAAGCCTTGTAATCTGTTTATAGTAGGGTAATAGAATGCTGAAAGATTCGTAATATTTTATATGTGTGATTTCTTTAAACTTATGTGTTTATTTGCTTCTGTAATTGCAGGGCATGGCAAGAGAACTAGATTGTGTAAGGAACCTCTCTATTCACCACAATCCCAGTCTAATGAGTAGTGACACATTCCATTCTTTGCAAATTGGATTTGTTAGAATGTTTTGCAAATTGAGATGACTTACTGTCTTGTTGCAATGCAGATATTGTTGCAAGCACATCTTGCCTTCTACTGATGTGTGTACTTATTCTTGCGTTCTTCTTGACTTTCAAATATGGTTTGCTGCCCATTAAATCAAAGGACAAACCAAGAATTAAGTCCTTTCTAGAAAAGAACAGAGACTTACATCCGAAAAGATACACTTATGCAGATGTGAAAAGAATAGCGAAATCTTTTTCTGTGAAGCTAGGCCAAGGTGGATTTGGTTCTGTATACTTTGGAAACCTCTCTGATGGCTGCCAGGTAGCAGTTAAGATGCTAAAGGATACCAAGGGTGATGGTGAGGAATTTATGAACGAGGTGGCAAGCATTAGCAGAACCTCTCACGTCAATGTCGTTACACTTTTAGGATTTTGCTTGCAAGGATCCAAAAGGGCTCTCATTTATGAGTACATGCCTAATGGTTCATTGGAAAGGTATACCTTTGGCAGCAACACTAACGCTGAAAATATACTGAGTTGGGAGAAATTATATGACATAGCAATTGGCATTGCTAGAGGACTTGAATATCTCCATCGAGGATGCAACACTCGCATTGTGCATTTTGATATCAAACCCCACAACATTCTATTAGATCAGGATTTCCATCCTAAGATCTCTGATTTTGGATTGGCCAAGCTATGCCTGAATAAAGAGAGTGCTATATCCATTGTCGGTGCAAGAGGAACAATAGGATATATTGCCCCTGAGGTGTATTCGAAACGATTTGGAACAGTAAGTAGTAAATCTGATGTCTATAGTTATGGAATGATGGTACTTGAGATGGTTGGAGCAAGGGACAATAATATCAACGCAAACAGTGAATCTAGTAGCCAATATTTTCCTCAGTGGATTTATGAACATGTGGATGAATATTGCATCAGTGCTTCTGAGATTAATGGTGAGACCACAGAGCTTGCTGAGGAAGATGATAGTGGTAGGTCTATGGTGTATACAAGTGATCCCAACTGATCGGCCAACAATGACTAGAGTTGTTGAGATGCTAGAAAGCAGCACAATCAATCTGGAATTGCCACCAAAAGTGCTCTTGAGTTGATGAGGATCCATATGTTCCTAATAAAATGTTGCTCCTTATTTTTTAAAAAAATTGTTGCTCACTGACACCACGCTGCACAACTGCAAATATTTTTCTGTGTATTGAAAAACTAAGGGCTGCATCAAATGTTATTTTTGTCTGTAAACATGGCTTCATTTTATTCACCAATAATTTGATGGCTGGGTGCTCATACAAGGTTGTATTATAGTATAATTAGGATCATGGTGCTCTGTTCTGTGTAATGCGCTCTCAGTTCATTGGAAGATGCATTTCATATGATCAGGTTTTAAATGGCTACCCCTCCTTCAAAATTCAATACAAACTATGGATGAAGATCTAAACTTGCATTTATCACTAAGATAAGAGCAACTTCAAGAGACTCTCTAAATCCTTCATGATCGCTAATTTTAGAGATTTTGATTAAAAAGTATCTTCCAACAGCCTCTCTATTTGGTTATGCAAACATAGTCACTCTCTATTACGGATTTCTCGCTAGCAAAATATAGAAAAGAAAATAGCTCTCTAGAGTGCAGGCAAGATATAGAGAAGCTGTTGGAAAACATGAAGATATAGAAAACGATTTTTATGCAAATGACTCTTTAAATGATGATTTAGAGAGTGATTTTTAGAGAGCCTCTTGGAGATAATCTACAAGGTAAAATCCTTGAAGACCTGAATTGATGATTGGATCATCAGGTTTCGGGGATTTAGACGCGGGGTTACCAAGTCGGACCGTCGGAGTGACTGGCAATGCTGTTCAGATGCAGCCATTGGCGTACTGATGCCTTGCCCCGATCCGATAGATTGCCTTCTCCAAAGTCTGGGCACCGATCGCGAGGCTCACCGTCGCTGAACTCATCTGATTCCAATTTCCAGTGCCGCGCGTGCCTGGGCCAGGGTTAAAAAAACCGTTTCAAACCGGTCCGGTAGATAAATAGGACCGGTTACCGCTCAAACCTGACCCTACCAAACCGCTCGTACTGGTTAACCGGATGGTTTTACCGGTTTACGGACCGGTTTTTATTAAAAAACCGCGTCCAACCGTGGGAAAAAAAAACCCTGGCCTGGGCACCTGGGATGCGCGATGGCCGAAGGGTGAACGGCGACGCCGCCGAGACCGAGAGGATCGGACGGGATGGGCCATGGGCTACCAACCAAGTTTTCTTATTCTTTTCCGCTGCATGGTAGCCTGGCCCATTTACCATGGCTGTTATCTTTGAAGTCCGAACACAAGAACCTCTCTGAAATCCGGCGGAGATATCAGTTGAACACTTGAACTTGTCTTCCATGTCATACTCGGACTCGTTCCATGTCATAATATATGCGGAGAGGTTAGTCGTACTAACTCATACTACGTGACACTAAGGATGCGTTTGGCTCAGGTACCGTAAAGGCTAATGTAATCAAGTCCCAGCCGGTTTGGCACTGGAATCACTGATTGTCTGATTACTGATTTTGTTTGGTTTGATAAGGTAATGATAACGAATAATGTCACACCTGTTTGGTTGCACGCTCAGGTATCGCATGCTCAGGTACCACAGTCTTCCGTCACCGACCAGTACGGGGTGGAAATAAATAATAATCCATTTTCTCAATGACATCTAATCTGGGCGCACAAGCCACTCTCACCTTCGTCAGGCGATCAGGCCACAATTGGTTTTGCAAATTGCAATAGCAGATAAGAAATTTGTCCCATTTATACATGACCAAAGGCCCAAAGTATAATTAACAGTACTGTTGGACTCTATCTATGTAAAAAAACCAAGTTCATAACTGGAAATCAAGGTAAAACCCGATTAGAGGAAGCAAAAATCTTCGGGTGGCAGTTAAGAATATCTGGTGACTATATATTCCGTAGTATTGATCTTGTATTACGTAGTGTAAATATGAGTACAAGGTTGTTTTCTATCGAGATTGATGGGCTAAGATTCAACTTGTTTTGAGAGGGGTCCCCTTATATACTGGCGAGCAGGGTTACAGGACGGAAAGAGTAGAATCCTAGTCTAATTCAAGCAGTAACTCGTACTGCTCTCGCTGTTGCGAGAACTTTTTCATATACAACGACTAGTTTCCTTTAGTTGTAGAGTTCTATGCTGTTCTGCGTCATGATCTCTACTCGTTGCCATATCCTTTCTTCGAGTCTTCTGCGTCCGTGTGGACCCTATGCCTCTATGTCCGACAGGCGGATCAGGTGGAGGAGATGGAGAGATTAGGAGACCGCCTGAGAGGATAAGGTCTGCTACTGGACCCTTTCGTCAGTGAAATAGGGGCATGAATGTCATTGCACGCGACGCATATTCCTCTTCCATCGTTGTTCCGTTAAAATTTGACATACTACTGTCGGAAATGGCATATAAGGTATAAGCTACAATTTTCATGGCACTGAGGGAAGATTGCAAATTTTTATGGCACTGAGGGAAGCTGGTGAAATTTTCATGGCATAACAGAATTTAAAAAAAAATTATGTTCCTACTGTACGATTTTTCTGTTATGTTCCGCACGGTCATATGATTTATATGAATTGTTTCTCTTTTGAAAAAACAATGTTTCATATTTTTAATCTAAACATAGACAATTGTGGTGTAGTTTTAAAAATCTCGTTAAAAAAATATAACGGTGCAATCAAAATTTCATTTGGACACTTGGTTCATTAGATATGATTTTTTTTTAAAAAGAAAAATTGTTACTTGTGAGCTTTTAGGTCCGCGCGGCCGAAAAAGACAGGGGTTATGAATTAGGGAAGCACGTTAGCGGGAAAAAGCAAATCGGTGGTCTTGTTCCTGTGTGAGGAGACCTTCTTTCCGGAACTAGAATATATAGGGCATAATTGGTTTGCTTCCAAAATTTTGACATGCCACAATTTTGGCAAGCCAAAAGTTAGGCAAAAAAGTTACCAACGTTTTGGTAAGTTTTTGAGAGATATGGACAAATTTTGGCATCAAACCAAATGGTGGCCAAAGAATTGGCTTGCCAAAATTTTGGCATGCCAAAGTTTTGGCCGCAAACCAACCAAGCCCATAGTACCTAGGAGTTGCAGTACCAGGAAGGAGGTAGCGACACCTGTCCGAAGGCCCACCTGGACCCAGATCAGTTCTGTACCGTGTGCCAGAACCATGTATTATGTACGTGGGACCACCGTATATGTACAGATTCCATACGAATAAATTACCCACACCTCCTCCCTCTCACTAGCGTCAAACCCATTCGAAAATGTCCTCTCTCCTCCCATTCTCAGATCTGAACCCCCTTTCTCCTCCGGCCACGGCGGTCGCCGGCGCCAGCGCACGGCGTGGCCGTCGGATTCGGGCGTGCGGGGCTAGCACGGGGCCGGCTCCGTGGAGAGCGACGGCAGGAGCGTTGCGGATGGGCTCCGGGGCGTACCGAGATGGCTGGATCTGGCCGAGGTGTGGGCCATCAATGGGGCGGCCGGATCCGCGGCGGCGTGCTGAGCAAGCTGCGACAACATGGGGCGATGGCGTCGGCGTACCTGGCTCCCGCACGGTACCTGGATCTGGGTGGCGCGAGCCCTGCCAGATCTGGGGATCGCGACAGCGGATTTGGTGCTGTGGCGGTCGGATCCGGGCGCGGGCGCGGTCCCCGACGCTGCAGCGGCCGGAGCGTGCGAGACTCGGCGTGGCTCCTTCCGGCCGGATCTGGCGACGGCGGACGGAGGGCGTCGGCCAGTGACGCTGGCCCCCGGATCCGTGGCGGCCGGACGGGGACGGTGGGGACGCGCGGCACACGGCGACGTCCCCTTCGAGCCGTGACCCAGCCTGCGTCGACGTTAGGCGCCACGACGGCCGGCGGTAGGCGTGGATCCACGACGCATCGGGTGCAGCACGGGTCCACGCCACGGCTGCCAGGCGCGGGGAGCGTGGTGGCGACGCAGTAAGCCCCGACCGTTGGGGACGGTGGCCCGCTCTCGACGCGGTGGCGCGCGGATGGTCGTCCGTCGGTGAGCCGGCGCAGGCGGATGGGAAGGCCGACACTCCTGTACATGGCCGGCGCCCTCCATCCGCCGTCGCTTAGATCTGCGCAGGTCGGCGAGAGGAGGCGCGGCCGACCATGGCAGCGCCGGCGCCGGTCACGTGGTGACGACCGCCACCACCGAAGCCCGGCGCCAGGTTGAGCTGGCAGGGTGCTGGAGCCTGCAGGGTATAATTTTTGCAATTTAGCCCTTTTTCGATAAGAATTTTACATGTGGACCCTTGGCGAAAAAATTCCAAAAATGGACCCCTAGCACGACGCCAAAGGTCATGGCGCCGTGCTGTTGACATACGGCGCCATGACTTTTGGCGTCGTTCTTTGACACGTCAGCTCCACCATCGTCTAGTTAACCTATACGACGCTAAAAATCATGGCGCCATTGTATAACAGCATGACGTCATGTCTTGTGGCGCCGTGCCGTGTATATACGGCGCCATGACCTTTGGCGCCGTGGTAGGGGTCCATTTCTGGAATTCTTTCCGCTAAGGGTCCAAATGTAAAATTCTTACATAAAAAGGACCAAATTGCAAAAATTATACGCCGCAGGGACAGCGGCGTCCTCCACGCCGCCTGCCGTTTTCTTCTCTTTCGATTTTTTCTCCTTAGCCCGTGTTTAGTTCCCACCCGAAATCTTTTCACCCATCACATCAAAGGGGAATCTTAGATGCATGAAGTATTAAACGTAGACAAAAAAGGTGAAAAGTTATATGGATGGGCTGTAAATCGCGAGACGAATCTAATGAGCCTACTTAATCCATGATTTGCAATAGTAATGCTACAGTAACCATCCGCTAATTATGGATTAATTATCCTCTAATTACCGTCGTTAGATTCGTCTCGAGATTTCCAACCTATCCATATAACTTTCCACCTTTTTCGTCTACATTTACTACTCCTAAATTGGTAAAATCAATACCCGAAATCTTTTCGCGAAAACTTTTCGTGAAACGGCTTTAGGGCAGTCCCAACCCATAGAGTCTACGGGTAGTTTCCATGTCGCCACATAAGCAAGAAATCACTATAGAAACTGCACTCCACAACCCATGATTTCTTGATGTGGATTGTTAATAAATGCATCATCTCTCCTCTCTACCAATCATATTTACTCTTTATCTATCATGAAGAAACCATCATCTCCCCAATGCAAAGTTTGGTAGTGTCTAGTGCATAGGTTCTCGTGTAGACATTGGCTCTCATGCAAGACCCAGTTTCTTTCTCTCTCTACTCTCTTTCTTATTTAATACAGTGCCACATAAGCTAAAAGTCCTACGTGGCAATCTAGTTAATGCTATAGAAACTATCCTAGTTGGAGGGTTGGGACTGCCCTTAGCGCAAGTTCTGGGTCAACGAAGTTTGCACAGAGGCGGCCGGCCTATTGCTGTTCGTCGATCTGGGAGCCAGCCGGCCGAGAGGCACGTGGACAACGAGTTGGCCATCGCACGCAGCAAGCACGGGCACATGTGGGCGGCCCGTTTCGTGTTCTTCACCTCCACTTGCCTTCGACTTTTGGATTTGGATTTGCAAGAGCTGGGTCTTCAATTTTATTGTGTTGATCTTTTGACAGGTGTTTCATTTTTTAAATTTTTTTGTGTTGCTGGATTTTCCGACTTCCGACCAATCTCTTGTTTGCTATTTTGTGGACCATTGACGTTGATTTGTTTTTTTGTTAGCTTTTTTTCATGTTCTTCCGTTGTTCAGCGTCGGATGCAGCGAATTCCGTTGTTCTTCGTGTTCTTCGCCTTCTCTTTCTGTTTTTGGTTGTTCAGTGTCTGTGCTGCTGCTACTGCCATGTGAGAGGTTTTTTTCCCTTGTGAATCAACACTCTTCTGTTTTTTTCTCTGCACATGGAGATTTTCTTGGTTCTGCACATTGTTTTTCAGATAATAGGATTTTTTTAATAGAAAAATTGCATCCGTGCATGATCAGCTGGCTTGCTCTACTTAGATGGCCCATTGTGGACATGATTCTTGTTTGTTTTAGCTTGTACATGATCTCTTCTTCTTTTACTTGTGCATGGAGTGAATCTTGTACAGGATGTTAATCTCTTTTGTTTAGATTTGGAATATACACACATGCAGTTGGGGGTGAACCAATACATTATAGGATCTCGAGTTTTTCCTCTCAGTTTCGATGTTCTATTTCTTTTACCAGTAAATTATACACTAGAAGAGAACGAGGCATCCGCGGACGACATAAACAACGGCCATTTTTGGCCCCGGTGCTAATGGAGTATTAGCACCGGGTCCAACGGCTAGCAGTCGCGCGCAGGCGCGCGCGGCGCGCGTCGGTGGGGGGAGGACCTTTAGCACCGGTTGCATCCAGCAACCGATGCTAAATCCACCCCTTTAGCACCGGTTGGTGCCTGCAACCGGTGCTAATTCCAGAGCAACATTTAGCACCGGTTCTAGCTAGGGACCGGTGCTAAATCCCTGATGTTAGCACCGGTTGCAGCCAGCAACCAGTGCTGATTATCTACCTATATATTCCCTCCTTCCTCCCCACGCCCGAGCCAGCATGAACACTACGAGCTGTGTTCATGGTGTGCTCGGGTTGAGGGGAGATTTTGCCATTTTTTTTTCAAAAATTGTGAACCTTTCCTTCTTTTGAAGCATTCTACGAGATACACAGTTTCATCCTCTCATGTTCTTGTTTAGTTTCTATTGTTATTATACTTTATAAATATGAAATTTGTGGAGAAAAAAAGAGAACAGAGAGAAAGGGTTATATATGTGTGTTCATAGTGTTTTAAATTTAATGTTAGGTATGTATTGGAGAAATTTTGTTAGAAATGTTTTTTGAGTATGCTTTTTAGTATTTTATTTATAAATGGAATATAATGATTTTTAAAAATGTGTTATGTAATTTTTATATTAATTGGAGATATGTGAAATTGGTTAGTTTATTTTGACAGAAGTTCGTATGTTGTAATGAGTATTTTTTCAATAACATTTATTGTTTTTTGAGAAATAAAAGTCTTGTGGATATATCGATATGGCTACTACTGGAGGAAGTATGACCGGTGATAGTGATCGTGGTTCGTCTCGCGGGAAGGGCAAAACTACAGTACCACCTCATGATAAGTCGAAAAAACCAGGACCTTGGGTGAAAGCACAACTTAATTTTTTGATTAAAACACATGAAGAATGTGTTGCAAGGGGTGAGGAACCTGGTTTTGATCTTCAAGATCTGTTGCGGCGCTACGGTCCAGCTCCACCATCTTCTGCACCAGGAAAAAATATCTCAGAGCATCCTACTTTCCCACCGAAGGATGGTTAAAGATATAGGTCATGTTGCATGTTGGATGTGGAGAAATTTATGTACGACATCTTAAATAAATTATGAACATTGGTCGTGTTTCATTATGACTTTGAGAAATACAATTTTATTTTCAACTAGATCACTTTGTAATGTATGAATAAATTATGAACCTTGGTCGTGTTGGATATTTTGATAATTTTGAAGTGTGTATGAATTAATTAGATCACTTTGCTAAATATAGATTAATAGGCAATGGATGCACTTGGCGGACCGACGCAGTCAGGAGTGGGTTGATGGCATGCATGCTTTTCTCGATGTGGCGGAGGACAACAAGTCGCCGTCAGGTGACATGTTTTGTCCGTGTAGGCAATGTAAAAATCAGAAATCGTACAAATCAAGAGGGGTTCTTCACTTCCATCTGATGACCCATGGTTTCATGCAAAACTATACGGTTTGGTCGAAACACGGTGAAAGAGGAGTCATAATGGATGACAATGAAGAAGAGGAGGATGATAACGACATTCAATATGGTGCCTTTGCGGATGTTGCAATGGATTATGCAGATCAGGATGGTGCTGACCAAGAAGATGTTGCTCCACAAAATGACCCTAATGATGCACTTGGTCAAATGTTACGTGATGCCGAGCAAGGCTGCAACAATGGCAAGGAAAGGAAAAAGATAGATCGTATGTTACAGGACCACAGAACTGATTTGTACCCAAATTGCAAAGAGGGGCTGAAAAGGTTGGGTATCACGCTTGATTTTTTGCAGTGGAAGGCATGTAATGGTGTTACTGACAAGGGTTTTGAGGAATTATTGAAACTCGTGAAGAAGATTCTTCCCGAGGGTGACGAATTGCCATCAACAACGTGGGAAACAAAACGTGTTGTTTGCCCTCTTGGTTTACAGGTGCAGAAGATACATGCGTGTCCTAATGACTGTATCCTATATCGTGGTGCTGAATACGAAAATTTGGATTGTTGTCCGGTTTGTAAATGCACACGCTACAAGATCAGGCGGGATGACCCTGGTGAGGTTGATGGGGAGACTATTAAGAACAAGATTCCTGCGAAGCTGGTGTGGTATTTTCCTTTAATACCACGTCTGAAGCGTTTGTTCAGGAACAAAGAGCATGCCAAGTTGATGCGATGGCACAAGGAAGAACGTAAGAACGATGGTATGTTGAGGCACCCCGCCGATGGATCCCGGTGGAGAAACATTGACCGAGCATGCCCAACGTTCGATGCTGATGCAAGAAATTTAAGGCTTGGTTTAAGTATTGATGGCATGAATCCATTTGGTGAAATGAGTAGTAGTCATAGCACTTGGCCTGTGACTGTATGTATCTATAACTTACCTCCTTGGCTATGCATGAAGCGGAAGTTCATTATGATGCCGGTGCTTATCCAAGGTCCAAAGCAACCTGGCAACGACATCGATGTTTATCTAAGACCATTGCTTGACGAACTTAAACAACTGTGGAAGGAAGAAGGTGTTACTATGTGGGATGAGTATAAACAGGAAAGTTTTACCTTAGGGCACTACTTTTCATCAACATCAATGATTGGCCTGCACTAAGTAACCTGTCCGGACAAACAAACAAAGGATATAAAGTATGCATCCATTGCTTAGATGATACTGAAAGCATCTATTTGAAGCATTGTAGAAAGGTTGTTTACATGGGTCATCGTCGATTTCTTCCTTCGAAGCACGAACTACGAAAGAAATGTCCACACTTTGGCGGGGATGCGGAACACCGTACAAAGCCGATACACCGCAATGGACAAGATGTATTTGATATGGTGAAAAATGTAGAAGTAATATTTGGAAAGGGAGATGGAAGCCAACCTGTCAAGGCAGGTGAGGATGGGCGTGCCACGATGTGGAAGAAAAAGTCTCTCTTTTGGGAGCTTCCTTATTGGAAATTGTTAGAGGTCCGCAACGCAATTGATGTGATGCATCTGACGAAGAATCTTTGTGTGAACTTGATCAGCTTTCTTGGTACTTATGGGAAGCCAAGAGATACACTGGAAGCACGGCAGGAACTTAAACGTTTGAATCTACGGAATGATCTACATCCAGAAAAACAGAGACAAAGGACGCAAGTACCTGCGTCCCGCTAGCTTCACTCTCAGCAAAGAGGAGAAGGCAAGTATGTTTGAATGCTTGAACAGTATCAAGGTCCCGTCAGGCTATTCCTCCAATATTAAAGGAATAATTAACATGAAAGATAAAAAGTTTTTAAACCTCAAGTCTCACGACTGTCATTTGTTGATGACCCAACTGCTTCCCGTCATACTGAGGGGTGCGCTACCAGTTAATGTGCGGAAAGCGATTGTGAAGCTATGTGCATTCCTTAATGCAATTTCTCAGAAGGTGATCAATCCTGAAGATTTGGATAGGCTACAGAACGACGTGGTCCAATGTCTTGTCAGCTTTGAGATGATATTTCCACCATCATTCTTCAATATTATGACACATCTATTGGTTCACGTCGTTAAAGAGATTCGTATACTGGGCCCGGTATTTCTTCATAACATGTTCCCTTTTGAGAGATACTTTGCTGTTTTGAAGAAGTATGTACGTAGTCGTGCTCGTCCAGAAGGATGCATTGCTAAGGGATACGAAACAGAGGAGGTGATTGAATTCTGTGTTGACTTTATCGAAGACCTCAAGCCGATTGGGTTGCCTGAATCGCATCATGAGGGGAGACTTGGTGGAAAGGGCACACTAGGAAGAAAGACGATGGTAATCAGAGACATGCTGACATTTCGTAAAGCACATCTCACAATTCTACAACAGTCAGCCTTAGTTGCTCCATACATCGAGAAGCACATGAAGATTCTGTATGAAGAAAATCCACGAAAGACTGCGACATTTATTCAACGTCAACACAATAGTAGTTTCGCAGATTGGTTGCGAGAACATCTGATGGCTGTTGTGGGTATTGATGCGCAACTAGCCTTTCTAGCTAGGGGTCCATCGACCACGATCTTAAAATTTCAAGGCTACGACATAAATGGGTATACATTTTATACAAGAGCCCAGGACAAGAAGAGCACCAACCAAAATAGTGGTGTCCGGATCGATGCGACTGACATCAATGGTAATAAGAACTCATACTATGGTGTCATAGAGGAGATATGGGAACTGGAATATGGACCTTTAAATATCCCACTGTTTAAGTGTCAATGGGTGAAACTGACTGCAGGAGGAGTTACAACTGATGAGTATGGGATGACTATAGTGGACCTAAACAAGATTGGGTTTCTAGACGAACCGTTCGTCCTAGCCAAAGATGTGACACAAGTTTTTTATATAAAAGACATGGCTAGCAAGCCAAAGAAAGGGACGAGCAAGCAATCGGACCCATCAAAAGACGAGCCAAAGCGTCATATAGTTCTTCCTGGAAAAAGAAAAATCGTAGGAGTTGAGGATAAGACAGATGAAGATTATGATATGCTCGACGGTCGACCTCCATTCTCGGTGGCTGCTGACCCAACCGTCCTGTTAGCAGCAGAGGAGACACCCTATCTACGTCGCGATCACAATCAAGGGACATTTGTGAGGAGAAAGTTTGTTAGAGTTCAAGTAAACAATGATGTTGTATAAGTTAATTGCACTATGATGAAAACTGTAATATTTTAACTATTTTTTTCTCTTTCATTTCATATATAACAGATATATTAATTTTTTATATATTAATTGCACTATGACGTGGCTAATAATGTTTTAGTTATAATCTAAATAAATAAGACTAACTATAACCAAAATAAATAAGACCAAGTATAACCTAAATATATAAGACTAAGTATAAATTAAATAAATAAGACTAAACATTTAGATGTAATATTATTTTAACTATTTTTTTCTCTTTCATTTTATATATAACAAATATATTAATTTTTTATATATTAATTGTCTATGACGTGGCTAATAATGTTTTAATTATAATCTAAATAAATAAGACTAACTATAACCTAAATAAATAAGACCAACTATAACCTAAATATATAAGACTAAGTATAAATCAAATAAATAAGACTAAACATTTAGATGTAATATTATTTTAACTATTTTTTTCTCTTTCATTTCATATATAACAAATATATTAATTTTTTATATATTAATTGCACTATGACGTGGCTAATAATGTTTTAGTTATAATCTAAATAAATAAGACTAACTATAACCTAAATAAATAAGACCAAGTATAACCCAAATATATAAGACTAAGTATAAATTAAATAAATAAGACTAAACATTTAGATGAAATATTATTTAGCACCGGGTATTTGCAAAACCCGGTGCTAAATATAAAATTGCGCCAAAAAAGTGGCGCCAAACGGAACTGGGGCACCTTTAGCACCGGGCGGATCTAAGACCCGGTGCTAAAGGTCCCCACTTTCGTTTGGCGCCCCGGCGGCTGACCTTTAGCACCGGGCCTTGGCTATGCCCGGTGCTAATCCTAAACCTTTAGCATCGGGTCTTGACTGCGCCCGGTGCTAAAGGACCTTTAGCATCGGGCCTTGGCTGCGCCCGGTGCTAAAGGTCCGCCCAATATATAGTCAACACTTAGAAAATTTTCGCATCTCGCCGTCTTCGTCTTCTCCACTCCCCACTTCGTTTCCACCGCCGGCCCACGCGGACCCCGCCGCCGTCGTCCCCAAGCGTCACCGCGCCGCCGCCGTCGTCCCCAAGCGCCACCGCGCCGCCGCGCCGCCGTCGTCCCCCATCGCCGCCGCGTCTCCCCAAGGGCCGCCGTCGTCGCCCCCATCGCCTCCGCATCTCCCCAAGCGCCGCCGCCGTCTCCACCCCCGGTGCCGCCCCTCCACCGTTGCCGGCACCGTCGCCACCCCCGGCGCCGCCCCTCCACCGACGCCCGGCCTACACCCCGACGACGCCCCCGCTCGCCGCCGCCGCCGGACGCGCCGCCGCCCCCGACGCGCCCGGCCGCCAACCGCGCGCCGTTCGGCCGCCCCGGACGCGCCGCCGCCCTCCATCAGCAGCTGCCGCTGCCGTCCCGCGGCCTCCCACCGCCCCGCCGTCACTGGCCGCCCCGCCCCGCCGTCGCGCCGCTCGGCCGCCCCCGCCGTCGTGCCGGCAGCGCGCCGTTGCCGCCTAGCTCGACGCCCGTCGCCCTCCACGCCTGTCGCCCTCCACGCGCGTACCGGCTCGACGAACGCGAGCTCGTCTCAAGCGATCCGCGAGCTCGATCGTCTCAAGCGATCCGCGTCCGCGAGCGGCTGTTCGTCTGAAGCCGGCCGAGTGCGACCCTACGACAGCCGAGAACCGCCGCCGACCGCCTCGCGAACACGAGCTCGTTTGAAGCCGGCCGCACGTAAGCCCTTTCCGACGTGCATGGAGAACCCGACAGCTGCATGTGTATTAATTTTATAGTTAGTGTTAATGATTAGGGTTAACGATAAATTTGACTAGCATTTATTTATTTGACTTAGAATTATTTCTTTAACGTACAGTGATTATTTATTTGGCGTAGAATATTTCTTTAACGTACAGTGATTATTTATTTGACGTAGAATATTTATTTAACGTACACTAATTATTTGACGTAGAATACTTATTTAACGTACAATAATTATTTATTTGACGTAGAATATTTATTTAACATACAATAATTATTTATTTGACATAGAACATTTATTTAACATACAATAATTATTTATTTGACGTAGAATATTTTTTTGCGTACAATACTTATTTATTTGACGTAGAATATTTATTTAACATACAATAATTATTTATTTGACGTAGAATATTTATTTAACATACAATAATTATTTATTTGACGTAGAATATCTTTTCGCGTACAATACTTATTTATTTGACGTAAATATATTTCTATAGCGTACCATACTTATAAGTATTTATTTGACTAGAATATTTCTTTAACGTACAATAATTATTTATTTAACGTAGAATATTTCTTTAACGTACAATAATTATAAATTATTTGACATAGAATATTTATTTTTGAAGATGACGATCCACAAGGAGGATAATGATGAATTCTTAGCAGCTCAGTTTCATTTGGGTGGAAACACTGATCGGCTACCGAGCATGGAAGAAATAATGAAAGGTATTTCTGGTGGCGATAATTTGGACCAGATGCAACCTAATGTGGGTCAACTAATAGCGATGAGCCCACGTCTAGTCAGGTGCTAATATTTCTC
>WEIB01000762.1:0-29915 GCA_015476505.1 Urochloa ruziziensis
TGGGCGATCGAACTTCCAGAAATTATTTTACAATGAACGCGTGCAATGCAACTTATTAGACCCAAGACTCATGTTTGGATGCGTTTTGTACCATTTCTTTACTTCGAAAATGACCTGTACCAGTTTCTCTCGGGTGATCCAGTGCGAATGCACCATTCTGGGCGACCGAACTTCCGGAAATTATTTCACAACGAACGCGTCCAATGCACTTATTAGACCCAAGACTCATGTTTCGACGCGTTTCGTACCATTTCGTTACTTCTAAAATGACCGGTACGAATTCCGCATGGGTCATGCAGTGTGAATACACCATTCTGGGCGGTCGAACTTCCAGAAATTATTTTACAACGAACGCGTGCAATGCAACTTATTAGACCCAAGACTCATGTTTGGATGCGTTTTGTACCATTTCTTTACTTCGAAAATGACCTGTACCAGTTTCTCTCGGGTGATCCAGTGCGAATGCACCATTCTGGGCGACCGAACTTCCGAAATTATTTCACAACGAACGTGTCCAATGCACGTTATTAGACCCAAAACTCATGTTTTGACGCGTTTCGTACCATTTCGTTACTTCTAAAATGACCGGTACAAATTCCGCATGGGTCATGCAGTGTGAATACACCATTCTGGGTGATCGAACTTCCAGAAATTATTTCACAACGAACGCATGCAATGCAACTTATTAGACCCAAGACTCATGTTTGGACGCGTTTCGTACCGTTTCGCTACTTCTAAAATGACCGGTACGAATTCCGCTCGGGTGATGCAGTGTGAATGCACCATTCTGGGCGACCAAACTTTCAAAAATTTTTTGCAATGAATGCGCCCAATGCACCTTATTAGACCCAAGACTCATGTTTGGATACGTTTCTTACCATATCATTATTTTAAAATGCCCGGTACAAAATACGTTCGGGTGATGCAGTGTGAATGCAACCATTCTGGGCGACCGAACTTCCAGAAATTATTTCACAACGAACGCGTCCAATGCACCTTATTAGACCCAAGACTCATGTTTGGATGCGTTTTGTACCATTTCTTTACTTCGAAAATGACCTGTACCAGTTTCTCTCGGGTGATCCAGTGCGAATGCACCATTCTGGGCGACCGAACTTCCGGAAATTATTTCACAACGAACACGTCCAATGCACCTTATTAGACCCAAAACTCATGTTTCGACGCGTTTCGTACCATTTCGTTACTTCTAAAATGACCGGTATGAATTCCGCATGGATCATGCAGTGTGAATACACCAGTCTGGGCGATCGAACTTCCAGAAATTATTTTACAACGAACGCGTGCAATGCAACTTATTAGACCCAAGACTCATGTTTGGATGCGTTTTGTACCATTTCTTTACTTCGAAAATGACCTGTACCAGTTTCTCTCGGGTGATCCAGTGCGAATGCACCATTCTGGGCGACCGAACTTCCGGAAATTATTTCACAACGAACGCGTCCAATGCACGTTATTAGACCCAAAACTCATGTTTCGACGCGTTTCGTACCATTTCGTTACTTCTAAAATGACCGGTACGAATTCCGCATGGGTCATGCAGTGTGAATACATCATTCTGGGTGGTCAAACTTCCAGAAATTATTTCACAACGAACGCATGCAATGCAACTTATTAGACCCAAGACTCATGTTTGGACGCGTTTCGTATCGTTTCGCTACTTCTAAAATGACCGGTACGAATTCCGCTCGGGTGATGCAGTGTGAATGCACCATTCTGGGCGACCAAACTTTCGAAATTTTTTTTGCAATGGATGCGCCCAATGCACCTTATTAGACCCAAGACTCATGTTTGGATACGTTTATTACCATATCGTTATTTTAAAATGCCCGGTACAAAATACGTTCGGATGATGCAGTGTGAATGCAACCATTCTGGGCGACCGAACTTCCAGAAATTATTTCATAACGAAGGCGTCCAATGCACCTTATCAGACCCAAGACTCATGTTTGGATGCGTTTTGTACAATTTCTTTACTTCGAAAATGACCTGTACCAGTTTCTCTCGGGTGATCCAGTGCGAATGCACCATTCTGGGCGACCGAACTTCCGGAAATTATTTCACAACGAACAGCGTCCAATGCACCTTATTAGACCCAAAACTCATGTTTCGACGCGTTTCGTACCATTTCGTTACTTCTAAAATGACCGGTACGAATTCCACATGGGTCAGGCACTGTGAATACACCATTCTGTGCGGTCGAACTTCCAGAAATTATTTTACAACGAACGCGTGCAATGCAACTTATTAGACCCAAGACTCATGTTTGTATGCGTTTTGTACCATTTCTTTACTTCGAAAATGACCTGTACCAGTTTCTCTCGGGTGATCCAGTGCGAATGCACCATTCTGGGCGACCGAACTTCCGGAAATTATTTCACAACGAACACGTCCAATGCACCTTATTAGACCCAAAACTCATGTTTCGACGCGTTTCGTACCATTTCGTTACTTCTAAAATGACCGGTACGAATTCCGCATGGGTCATGCAGTGTGAATACACCATTCTGGGCGATCGAACTTCCAGAAATTATTTTACAACGAACGCGTGCAATGCAACTTATTAGACCCAAGACTCATGTTTGGATGCGTTTTGTACAATTTCTTTACTTCGAAAATGACCTGTACCAGTTTCTCTCGGGTGATCCAGTGCGAATGCACCATTTTGGGCGACCGAACTTCCGAAAATTATTTCACAACGAACGTGTCCAATGCACGTTATTAGACCCAAAACTCATGTTTTGACGCGTTTCGTACCATTTCGTTACTTCTAAAATGACCGGTACGAATTCCGCATGGGTCATGCAGTGTGAATACACCATTCTGGGTGATCGAACTTCCAGAAATTATTTCACAACGAACGCATGCAATGCAACTTATTAGACCCAAGACTCATGTTTGGACGCGTTTCGTACCGTTTCGCTACTTCTAAAATGACCGGTACGAATTCCGCTCGGGTGATGCAGTGTGAATGCACCATTCTGGGCGACCGAACTTCCGGAAATTATTTCACAACGAACGCGTCCAATGCACGTTATTAGACCCAAAACTCATGTTTCGACGCGTTTCGTACCATTTCGTTACTTCTAAAATGACCGGTACGAATTCCACATGGGTCAGGCACTGTGAATACACCATTCTGTGCGGTCGAACTTCCAGAAATTATTTTACAACGAACGCGTGCAATGCAACTTATTAGACCCAAGACTCATGTTTGTATGCGTTTTGTACCATTTCTTTACTTCGAAAATGACCTGTACCAGTTTCTCTCTGGTGATCCAGTGCGAATGCACCATTCTGGGCGACCGAACTTCCGGAAATTATTTCACAACGAACACGTCCAATGCACCTTATTAGACCCAAAACTCATGTTTCGACGCGTTTCGTACCATTTCGTTAGTTCTAAAATGACCGGTATGAATTCCGCATGGATCATGCTGTGTGAATACACCAGTCTGGGCGATCGAACTTCCAGAAATTATTTTACAATGAACGCGTGCAATGCAACTTATTAGACCCAAGACTCATGTTTGGATGCGTTTTGTACCATTTCTTTACTTCGAAAATGACCTGTACCAGTTTCTCTCGGGTGATCCAGTGCGAATGCACCATTCTGGGCGACCGAACTTCCGGAAATTATTTCACAACGAACGCGTCCAATGCACTTATTAGACCCAAAACTCATGTTTCGACGCGTTTCGTACCATTTCGTTACTTCTAAAATGACCGGTACGAATTCCGCATGGGTCATGCAGTGTGAATACACCATTCTGGGCGATCGAACTTCCAGAAATTATTTTACAACGAACGCGTGCAATGCAACTTATTAGACCCAAGACTCATGTTTGGATGCGTTTTGTACCATTTCTTTACTTCGAAAATGACCTGTACCAGTTTCTCTCGGGTGATCCAGTGCGAATGCACCATTCTGGGCGACCGAACTTCCGGAAATTATTTCACAACGAACGCGTCCAATGCACCTTATTAGACCCAAGACTCATGCTTCGACGCGTTTCGTACCATTTTGTTACTTCTAAAATGATCGGTACGAATTCCGCATGGGTCTTGCAGTGTGAATACACCATTCTGGGCGATCGAACTTCCAGAAATTATTTTACAACGAACGCGTGCAATGCAACTTATTAGACCCAAGACTCATGTTTGGATGCGTTTTGTACAATTTCTTTACTTCGAAAATGTGGGGGATATAGTACCCGGGTACCTCACGAGCAAGCCTGGCAGCCCACCAAAAGGGGGCAGCCCAGCCCACCGTTCTGGACCTGAAGACGTGCGGGACAAGACGGCGCACGGAGGAAGGATCAGGAAGGAGAAGTCCTAGTTGGAATAGGAATTATTGTAAAGAAGGAAAGGATTCTTAGAGATAGGATCGGATACAAACCGACTTGTAACCCTGCCCCCCGATATATAAGGCGGGCAGGGACCCCCTCCAAAACAACGACACCACAACTCGACTCATCAGACAACAACTCAACACGCAATACAACACCCCAAAACAGGACGTAGGGTATTACGTCGAGTCGACGGCCCGAACCTGTATAAACCCTTGTGTCTGTCCATCCTAACCATCTTGCTTCCGATCTTTGCGATCTTCCCTGCATTACAAATCACTTCCGTGGGCTACCCCGTGGAAGACTGCCGGAGATAATATCACCGACAGTGGCGCGCCAGGTAGGGGATATCGCCGAGATCAATCTGGTAAGCTCGATGGATCGCGTCAAGATCTTGGACAGCTGCAACCTCCCGGACGTCGACGAAGTCGAGATCCAGTTCGGGGATGTCATCACCGCCGCTTTGGATGCCCAAGCGGCAGGAGCTACGGTCGCCACGGAGGTCTCCTCTCTGGCGCCGACTTCGGCCATCACGGCCCAATCCGGTCCGATCGCATCTGATCGTGCCGGATCTACCCCGCTGAGTCCATCGCAGAACGCGAGGCCAGACCAGTCGGGAATAGATCTACAATCACTCGGATCCGATCCGACTCCTGAGAGTCGCATCGCCGAATCATCGCAGAGCGTAAACGCTCAACCAACACGCGTCCAGAGCCCTGAGGTCATTACTGTTCAGACCCCAGGCTTTTGCGCGCTTGCTCGGAAGCAGAAGAATAAGGACATCGTCCAATCGGATGATTACTTCTCTGGGAGCGACTCCTACGGGTTAGATCTACTGGGACCCTCCATCCTGGACGATCTGCCGGAAGGATACACAGTGTCTGATGCCTCCACAGAGCCGGAACTACTAGGATCACTCGGAGAATTGACTCCGAGTAGTTTGGAGCGTTATACGCCCACATCCGACTTCTCCGAGTCCGAGGAAGACTACCTCGCGCAAGAGGGAGTCGGATCATATTGCTACATGGTGGCGCCAGCAACGCCAACCAATCCTGTCTCAGAAGATGAGGTCACTCCTGCTGAGGAGACGACTGAAGCCAGGAACCAGCATCGAGGACGCAACGCCAGTCGGGCGACTCGCAGAGCCGCGCGACCGCACGGAGCCAACGCGTCAGGATCTGGCACTGCTCGACTCCAAGAGCCTCACTCTGAAGATCATCGTCGCCAACGGGATCAACACGAACGGAGGAGCACCCGGAACTTGATGCGCGACGGCATGTTCGAGTTCAACGGACACGAGGTCTACGAGACACCGGTCCAGAACCTCGTTACTATCAACGAGGAAATCAATCGGCTGCCGCCTAACACTCCGGGCCTGGAAAAGGTAAGGGCTCTCGTACAGGCCGCCTCCGTCCAGGTTCACCAGATGCAAGGCAGAACGACCACGGACGCTCCTGAACCCGGTTCATCTCGACACCGGGCCGGCGGCGGATCAGGTCGTGATGAAGACCTCCGCACCACGATCAACAGAGATCGAGATGCGAGGGACATCATCACCAACAGCACCGAAGAGCGCCACCGTGAGGAAATCCGACGGCGCGAAGAGTACGATCGGGATCATGGAAATCCCCGTCGTAACCCCAACAGGAGCGGCTACTCGACGGAGTCAGACTACTCTGACCTCTCCGGTAGCCCAAGGCGCGGCAACAATGGCGGTCGCACTCCGCCACGACGACGAGTGCTTCCACCACCCAGGCGACCGACTCCACCAAGAGATCGAACTCCACCGCGCAGCAGAGCCTACCGACAGGACCGAACTCCACCCAGGACTCGGAACTATCGGAGGACCCGTTCCCCGCCCAGGGACCGGGATCGCAGGAGGGACAGCACACCCCCAAGAGCGGCTGACGGATCGGGACCGAGCGATTCCCGCCCTAGAGGTCGGATCGGCGGATTCCAGTCTTTCACCGAGCGCTTGAGAAGCGTGACGTGGCCCAGAGGCTTCAAGCTGTCGGACATCGACAAGTACGACGGGAAATCTGACCCATCTCAATGGCTTCAGATCTACTACACCGCCGTACAAGCGGCCGGCGGCGACGAGGACGTGATGGCAAACTACCTTCCCATCATGCTCACCAAGGACTGCCGCAACTGGCTGGCAGGACTCCCGCAGGACGCCATCGACAACTGGGAGCAGCTTACCGAACTCTTCATCGGTAACTATCTCGGTACCTGGGAAAGGCCCGGGAGCAAGCGGCTCCTCGGTCAGATCAGGCAGCGCAAGAATGAGACCCTGCACGACTTCGTGCGCAGGTTCTCAGAAAAACGCAACTCCATCACGGACGTCACGGATCAGGAGGTGATGTCAGCTTTCCAGCGCGGCATCTCCGACGGGAGACTGATCCATAAGTGGACTCGGAAGCCACCCGCGACTGTCAATGACATGTTCCGGGTCGCTAGCACGTGGGCGGACGCCGAGATCGCGGAAAGAGAACAGCTCAGCGAGATCAGAAGTCGCTGGGAAGAAGAGAACAAGACGACTCGCAAACGCGACCGCCGCGAGGACGAAGACCGACACGACGACCATCGACGCAATGACAGCCAACCTCGCAAGAAGAAGAGCGAGGGAGACATGGTCGCCGCCCTGGACCGGTCCAGAGGCCGGGTAACTCCAGAGGACTTCCAGCGCATGCTCGATGAGCAATGCCCTTACCACAAGCACAAGCACTCGGCGCGAGAGTGCTACGGGCTCAAGCGAGCCTTCACCGGGGGCAACAGAGGCCCCCCATACAGAAGGAGGAAAGATGGTTCCCCGCGAGACGACAGGCGAAACGACGAGCCCGGCGATGACTTTCAGGAAGCCGACCGAGTGGTCCGCATGATCTATGGCGGACCAGAGTTCGAGTCGAAGCGCCAGCAGAAGCTTACCCATCGCCAGGTCATGCACGCGAGGGAACCACCGGTACCTGAGTACCTCAAGTGGTCGGAAGTTCCGATCACATTCACCCGGGAAGATCATCCAAACTTCATACCGAAGCCCGGGTCCCACGCCTTGGCGGTAGCCCCGACGATCCGCAACGTTCGGCTCACCAAGGTACTAGTCGACGGTGGCAGTGGCCTGAACATCCTCTTTGCTAACACATTGAAGGAGCTCGGCCTGACCACTCTCGACCTGAGTCCCCCCCAATCCGCATTCTACGGTTTGATACCGGGAGAGGGGGCAGAACCACTCGGGCACATCACGCTGCCCGTCACCTTCGGAGACCGGAATAATTACCGGACCGAGCACATGCAGTTCACGGTGGCGAACTTTGAAACTGCATACCACGCCATCCTTGGGAGGCCGGCACTCGCCAAGTTCATGGCGATTCCTCACTACGTCTACTTGCAGGTCAAAATGCCAGGACCGAAAGGCGTAATCACCGTCTTGGGAGACGTCCGAGTCGCATACACATGCGAGCAGGAAACTCTCAACGCGGCAGCCGCCCTGGACATGTCCAAGTGCATGGAACAAGTACTGGCTGCATCACAGGAGGTGGACAAGGACGCTCTAGAGATCCCCACCAAGAAGCCAGCAAGAGAAGCCATCGCGCCAAGCAAGGAGACGGAGCTGAAGAGGATCTCCCTGGACTTGGACGACCCAAAGAAGACGGCCATTATCGGGGCAGAGTTGGACCCCAAATAGGAAGAAGTGCTCGTCAAATTCCTAAGGGAAAACGCCGACATATTCGCGTGGAAACCATCCGATATGCCAGGTGTCCCAAGGGAACTTGCCGAGCACTCCTTGAAGGTCAATCCGACTGCCAAGCCGATCAAGCAAAGGCTTCGTCGATTCGCGCAGGACCGCAAGGAGGCAATTAGGGCAGAGATTACAAAGCTGTTAGCAGCCGGATTCATTCAGGAGGTGTTCCACCCCGACTGGTCAGCTAATCCAGTTCTTGTAAGAAAAAAGAATAATAATGATTGGAGAATGTGCGTTGATTATACAGATCTCAACAAAGCTTGCCCTAAAGACCCCTTCGTTCCCCCCCGCATCGATCAAGTCGTTGACTCCACGGCAGGTTCCGCCCTGCTCTGCTTTCTCGATTGCTACTCAGGATATCACCAGATAGGCCTGAAGCTGGAAGATCAAATAAAGACCGCGTTCATCACGCCGTTCGGTGCCTTTTGTTACAACACAATGGCCTTCGGTCTGAAGAACGCAGGTGCAACCTATCAAAGGACAATTCAAGCATGTCTGGATCAATTGATCCCAGACATAGTAGAAGCTTACATCGACAACATCGTGGTCAAGATCATGAACCCCGAGGACATGATAGGGAATCTGACAAAGGTCTTCGAACGCCTACGTGTATTCCGATGGAAGCTCAACCCGAAAAAGTGTGTCTTCGGAGTACCCTCAGGTAAACTACTCGGCTTCATGGTCAGCAACCGCGGGATCGAGGCAAATCGCGAGAAGATCACGGCCATCACCAAGATGCTACCACCAACCTGTCAAAAAGATGTGCAGAAGCTTACTGGATGCATGGCAGCGCTCGGTCGTTTCATATCACGACTCGGCGTTCGCGGATTGCCGTTTTTTAAACTGCTCAAGAAGCAGGACAAGTTCGTGTGGGATGACGAGGCGAAGCGATCTTTCCAGGAACTCAAAGATTACCTGCAGACTCCACCCATCCTCATCCCACCTCAACCAAGAGAACAGCTCTACCTCTACATCTCTGCTACTCCCCGAGTGGTCAGCACGGTACTAGTGGTCGAGCGTCCTGAAGAAGGACACGCATATGGAGTTCAGCGACCAGTCTACTTCATCAGCGAGGTTCTGACCGTATCTAAGGTACGCTACCCCCATGTGCAGAAATTATTATATGGAGTTCTTATCTCAGCAAGAAAGCTGAAACACTACTTTGAGGCCCATCCAATCTCGGTGGTGAGCGAAAATCCTTTAGGGGAAATTCTCCATAACCGAGATGCCAGTGGCCGAATCGTCAAGTGGTCAATAGAATTGGCTGCCCATCACATAAACTTTGTTCCACGTACTGCTATCAAGTCTCAGGTCTTGGCCGACTTCGTAGCAGACTGGACAGAAAACCAAGCTCCGGCTGACGACGAGGTAGTTGAGTACTGGGAGATGTACTTTGATGGCTCCCTCCAGATAAAAGGAGGCGGCGCAGGCGTACTCCTGATTTCCCCAAGTGGACAGGAACTAAAATACGTCCTTCAAATCATGTTTCCAGTATCCAACAACGCAGCTGAGTATGAAGCAGCCTTGCACGGTCTCCGCATTGCAGTATCTTTGGGTATCAAACGCCTGATGGTACGCGGGGACTCTGCCCTGGTCATAAACCAGGTAAACAAGGACTGGTCCAGGACCAACGAAAAGATGGACGCATACTGCGAGGAAATTAGGAAGCTGGAAGGGAAATTCTATGGCTTGGAGTTCCATCACGTGGTGCGCGACCATAACAAGGCAGCAGATGAGCTCGCTAAGATGGGGTCCACCCGTGAAGGCGTCCCACCCGGAGTTTTCATACAAGATCTTATCAAACCATCTATCAAGATAAACCCGGATGGCACTGTCGCGGAGCAACAAGTCGGAGAATCCCCAGAGTCAGCCACATTAGTGGTAGATGAGGCGTTGGACTGGAGGACACTGATCATCGATTATCTGGATAGCGGGATATTACCCGCAGAGGTCGCGGAAAACAAAGATCTAAACTCGCTCCACGAACAAATCGTGCGGCGCAGCAAAAACTACGTCATCATCGGAGACAAGCTGTATCGTCGATCCGGAGCTTCCCAAATCCTACAAAAGTGCGTGAGTCGCACTGAGGGTATAGAGCTCTTGACTGACATACATAAAGGAATTTGTGGCAATCACGCTGGGGCTAGAACCATTGTTGGTAAAGCTTTTCGGTCTGGTTTCTACTGGCGACTGCTGTAGCAGACTCAGAGAACATCGTGCGGCACTGCAAAGGGTGTCAGTATTTTGCAAGGCAAATACATGCACCTGCACAACAGCTGCAAACCATACCAGCGTCCTAGCCCTTCGCTTGTTGGTGCTTGGATATGATTGGTCCATTTAAGAAGGCTCCTGGTGGTTTTGATCATGTCCTTGTAGCTATTGACAAGTTTACCAAGTGGATTGAGGTGAAACCAGTCAGAAAGCACACGGCAGCCAAGACCATCGAGTTCTTCACCGACATCACCCACCGCTTCAGAGTCCCAAATCGTATCATCACAGATAATGGTACGAACTTCGTGGCGCAGGAGTTTAAAGATTGGTGCAGCGAGAGGAGCATCAAGCTATGCCCCGCCTCCGTGGCACACCTGAAGGACCGAAACGGCGACCAGAGAGGGGGGAGTGAATGGGAGCCGATAAAAAATCTGTCTAAACAATCCGGCTATTCTCCCAAACCAACTCCGAAACCTCCGAGAGCAATCTTGCCAAGATCACGTAGCCACTGTCAAGCTACTGACCCTAGGAACAAGAAACGTGCAGCGGAACTCGAACTAATCGAAACCAACACCAAAGCGACCCGAAACTCGGCTCGATCTAACACACCCAGGGGGGGCGGTTAAACCGGCCAGGGGGGGCGGTTAAACCGCCCGGGCCTGGGAGCCTCGGGAAAAAGTCAAAACAAAAGTGGATCTCCCAAACCGCTTGAGCTCTTGAGGCGAGATTTTGGTCAGATGATCTAGACCTCTAGTGGAGTGTTTTCCCAAAATATCTCGGCCTCTAACTCAGTACAACTCCCGGAATCGCAGATCTCGCGAAGAACACCATGACCTCGAGTTCATCCCGAAAATCTCAAATCCAGAGCGATTCTCGGCGTTTGGGGGCAAAGGATCACCAGCAAAAGAGGCACAAGGCACTCATACGTGAATCCCCCAAAGAAATCCGAGAGAAAACGCTCGGGAACAAGAAGAACGAAAATCCCCCAAAAATAGCTCCGAAAATACCCACGAAAATAGAAAAAGGAAAGGGAGCTCGGGAAATCAAATCATGGCACAAAGATGAGCAGCACAAACTCAATCACATAACCATGAATTCACCTATACAAACTAGGAATGATTCGAAGTAGTTCTAGGTGGAGGGGATGAAGGGGAAAACAAGTTCAAAGTAAAACCTAAAGAGATAACTAGAGAGATGACAGCCACCAGCCCTGAAGGGGCATATTAGTAGTCCAAGTGGTGGTGTCCTAAAGACTAAACTACCCCTAAGTGATACATACCCCTCAGGGGCAAATTTGACATTTGGTCTTCAGATATTTTCCGGCTCGGGCACCTTCCACTGCAAGCTAGCTTCCCTCCGACGCAAGCCTTGCAGTCACGCCGCGTGTCCTCCGGATCGAAGCTCCTCGACGCCGTTCTTGGGCCAGCCCAGGGGGGGCGGTTAAACCGGCCCTGGGGGGCGGTTAAACCGCCCCTGACAGCCCAACCAGGCCCAGCTGCCCAAGTCCGCCTCGTCGAGTCCTCGGTCCTTGGTTTTGAGGCCCAAACCAAGGGAAACCGTCCACCGATGATTTTGTGGCCAAATCACCAAACCCCGCGCGCAAACTTCGGTCGTTAGCCGCCACCTTGCACCGGCTTCTCGTCCGCGTACGAGCTTCGGTTGTGAGCCGCTACCTCGCACCGGAACCACGTCCCCTTGCTCGTTCTTGCCAGCATGTGAACCGCACTTGATCCACCGGCCATCGGGTCCCTCGAACCAAGCCTACTTGTCTCTCCGCTCCTCGGAGGCCGCCATGGCTAAGACCTTTCGCGCCTGTTCTTCACCTGCACCAATGCAACCAAGCCGCATTCTACACCTGCAATACTTGAGCCAAGGGAAACGTCAATCCACACCACGTTGTCAATCACTCATCACACCAGGAAGCGACCATCCACCGGTCCTCGGACACACTGGGTCCTCAATCTCCCCCTTGATGAGTGCATTGACAACACACACATAGTAACCAATGATATAAAGAAAATGTAAAAGAAATCGAAAACAAGACTCAAGCAAGTGACTAAAAGCAAGAACAAGCCAAATCAAAAGTCACTTAGCAAGAGAAAGCTCCAGAAACGCCGACCCTTCAAGAAGAAGCGAAAGGGCTCAACACCATCGGCAAAAGAGCAAAAGCACAAAGCACAAATCACAAATTTAAATCCTCCAACTCACTTTTCAGGACTCTCAAAGCACTCCCCCTGCAAAGATGCAACTCCCCCTGAACAAGTGAACTTGTGCGTGCGAAAATCACTCAAAAATGGCTCAAACCAACACAAACTTTGTGCTCTCAGCACAGGGGCGGTTAAACCGCCCAGGGGGGGCGGTTAAACCGCCCCTGGCAGATGACCAAAGTGAAAATGCCCAAAATTTCACAAATCAACTCGCAACGATGCCGTTCCAACTTGAAAACCTTCCAAATATGCCCAGCAAGATATTCCAATGATCAAACTCTCAGAAACTTCGCAAATTTTCAGAAAACCTCATTTGGGCAAAAACTTCAACCTCTCACACAATTTCGACAAAATCTAGAGCAAAATTTTCTTCTAAGTTCAGCAGCGACTCCCCCTTGCCAAATGCTCCAGAAATTCTCCCCCTTGTTGACAATGCACACATCAAGGCAAGATGTACAAAATGCAACTACAAGCTTCTCAAATATACAATGAGCAATACAAAATGCTACAAGTTAGAGAAGAGGCATACGAGCTAGTTCATCATGTCACACGGGCATTGCCATCAAGAAGGTGAAGACATATATCCAATTGACAAAGCCATGAGCAAATTGTGGAATTTTATCAAAAATGTCACCACATGAGCAAAGTCCTAACCATGGATTGTTTAAGCAAAAATTAACTTCATCTCACCAAAATCATGAAAGGACAAGCATTCTTGACAAAAGATCATCATAAACGCCCAAGTTCTACCTCATGTCATGTCAAAGCACGGAGCCATGTGTTCACTTCTCATGGGAGACTTCTCCGGCAAACAACATGCAACCGCTTAGCACCCATGTGTGCAAGTGTGTGCAATGGTGAAAGCATAGAGACATGAGCATAATTTCTGCAAATATTTCTTTTTCCCAACTTTCTTCTTTCAAGCATAGACATCTCATTTTTCAAGTTTTTCAAATTAAGCATGGTACATGAAATGTCTTTGCGACAGAAAGAAGCTTATGCTCCTCCACAAGATAAAGCATGGGCTAAACATTTACAATGACAAAGGTCTTTGACCCAATTGAAAAGAATATCACACCCTAACATGATCTTAAGCAAGATATAGCCATTTCGGCTCAAACAAGACATGCAAAGGCATTTACTCATGGGTGTAGGAATTAAGTTCAGTTTGTCATTTTAATTCGAAAAGAAGCTATCTCAACAGAATATATATCAAGACCATCAAGAGCATAGCCATCCATCCAATCAATCCCTAGCCAGCCTGCCTAAACTCTAAAATGTAGCAAGTTGTACCAATCACTGCATATAGGAGAAGCTCATCCTAAGATATGATACAAAAGGTGAAATCAAGATACAAAAGCAAGAAAAACTATACATCAAGATACAAAGATGGTACACAAATATACATATGCTACAAGAGAAGCCTCCAAAACTCAGCTCAGAAAACCGCACACACACCAAGTTCCCCTCGCAAGCGGGTGAAGGTGACTTGGTCAAGTGGCTTAGTGAAAATGTCTGCAAGCTGGTTTTGGGTAGAAACGTGGGCAAGCTCAATATCTCCTTTCTCCACATGATCTCTCAGAAAGTGGTACCTCACTTCTATGTGTTTGGTTTTGGAATGAAGCACAGGATTTTTGGCTACGCTTATGGCACTGGTGCTATCACAAAGAAGTGGAACATGGGACATGTCTAAGCCAAAGTCTCTCAAGGTGTATGTGATCCAAAGCAACTGAGAACAACAGCTAGCAGCAGCAACATACTCGGCTTCAGTGGTGGATTGGGCTACGCAAGACTGCTTGCGAGAAGACCAAGACACAAGAGACGATCCAAGAAACTGACACTGACCAGAAGTAGACTTGCGATCAACACGACATCCAGCAAAATCCGCATCAGAAAAACCATGAAGTGCAAGAGTGGAATCGGCAGAATACCAAAGACCCAGCTCAGGAGTAAACTTGAGATACCTGAAAATCCTCTTGACGGCCTGACGATGTGACGTCCTCGGTGAAGCCTGAAAACGAGCGCACAGACACACGCTGAACTGTATGTCCGGCCTCGTCGCCGTCAAGTAGAGGAGGGAGCCGATCATGCTCCGGTACTCCTTCTGGTCCACTGGTTCTCCGTCCTCATCCGCATCCAAAGCTGTAGTCGTACTCATCGGCGTAGTCATCGGCTTGGAGTCGCTCATGTCGAATTTCTTGAGAATGTCCTTGGTGTACTTGCTTTGGTGCACAAATGTCCCATCCTTGGTTTGCTTGATCTGCAGCCCGAGAAAGAACTGCAACTCTCCCATCATCGACATCTCAAATTCCCTGCTCATATCATCTGCAAACTTGGCAACAAGATCATGAGAAGAGCCACCAAAAATGATATCATCCACGTAAATCTGAACGATTAAAAGATCTTTGCCATTTCTCAGCAAGAAGAGCGTCTTATCAACCTTCCCCATCTCAAACCCCTTGCTAAGCAAGAACCCTCTCAATCTACCATACCACGCTCTGGGTGCTTGCTTTAGGCCATATAAAGCTCGGTGGAGTTTGTACACTCGGTGTGGGTATCTCTCACTCTCAAAACCCGGGGGCTGCCTCACATACACTTCTTCCTCGATCACCCCATTCAAGAAGGCACTCTTCACATCCATTTGGTACAATTTGAACCCTTTAGCAACTGCAAATGCTAGAAGGATCCGAATTGCCTCCAAACGGGCAACAGGAGCAAATGTCTCCTCATAATCTATCCCCTCCTGCTGCGAAAACCCCTGAGCAACCAACCTCGCTTTGTTTCTCACAATCTCACCACTCTCATCCCTCTTGTTCTTGAACACCCACTTGGTTCCTATGGGATGGCAATTTGGAGGTGGTTCTACTAACTTCCACACCTGATTTCTCTCAAAGTTTTCTAGCTCTTCATGCATGGCATTGACCCAATCAGAATCAGATAAAGCGTGTCCAACATTTTTGGGCTCAAAGGACGCGACAAAAGCAGAATGAGCATAATGAGAGATGTTCTGTGACCTCGACCGTGTAGTGCGTTCATCCATGTTCCCGATGATCTTTGAAGGTGGATGATCCCTCTGTACCAGCCGGGGAGCTTCTCGCCTCGAGATTGCCTCCCCCTCAACATCAGCTTCCACTTGAACTTGATCTGGAGCGCGACTTGACGAAGGTGTAGCAGACGGGCCGTCGTCGAACGTCGTGGTAGTAGTGGAAGTAGAAGGTACACGATCTCCACACGGTGCCTGAAATTCCTCATCATCTTCATCATCAGGCTGTTCTTCCTCAAAGATGGGCTGTCCCAAGTCATCATCACCTGCACACTCAAAAGCAGAAGACCTACACGGAATGGTCTCGTCGAAGGTGACTTCGCAAGTCTCCATGATTTGGTTAGTTTCAAGATTGAGCACACGATATGCTCGAGAATGATTAGCATAACCAAGAAAAATTCCATCCATCGAACGAGACTCAAACTTGTCCAAATTTCCTTTCTTCAAGATGAAACACTTGCAACCAAAAACCCGAAAGTGACTCACACGGGGGGAACGACCATGGAAAAGCTCATAGCAAGTTTTCTTCTTGAAAGCACGAAGGAAAATCCGATTCGAAACATAGCAAGCTGTGTTCACTGCTTCTGCCCAATACTTCCTAGGAGTCCTATGCTCATCTAGCATCGTCCTAGCCATCTCACAAAGTGTTCTGTTCTTTCTCTCAACAACACCATTCTGACAAGCAACATATGGCGAAGAATATTGATGTTCGAGACCAAGATCACGACAGAGGGCATCAAAACGAGTGTTCTTAAATTCTGTACCATTGTCGCTACGAATAGCTCTCATGGCACCACCATTACTCTCGTTTTTCAACCTCAAAATCAGATCTCGAACAAAATCAAAAGTCTCATCCTTCGACGCCAGAAAGAACACCCACGCATACCGAGAAAAGTCATCAACAACCACAAGAACATACCACTTCCCACCAACTGAACGAACTCGAGCGGGGCCAACCAAATCCATGTGCAAAAGCTCCCCTGGACGCTCAGTCATAACATCTGTCAAAGGTGGGTGAGAAGCAGCAACCATTTTTCCATGCCTACACGGTGTACAAACCAAATCTTTCTCGAACTTGAGCTTGGGCAATCCTCGGATAAGGTCAAGAGCACTCAAGCGTGTGAGTAAATCAAAGCTCACATGACCCAATCTCCTATGCCACTTCCAAAGCTCAGAAGAAGTACCAGCGATCAAACAACGTGAAGGACCAAAAGATCGAGAAAAATCAGCACGAAAAATCTGTCCCTCAGGAATGATCATACACACAAGGTCACCTCGAGAATCAAGAATTTTCGAATCACCACGTTTAAAGCGAACCTCATAACCCTCATCAAGAAGCTGAGAAACTGAGAGCAAATTGAAACCAAGATTCTTGACAAGAGCAACTCGCTTCAACATGAAAGTGTCGCTCACCTGAATAGCACCCTCTGACAAAACTCTACCTCTACCCTTATCCCCGAAAGTGATGTACTGCCTGGACACCACCGGGGTGAGACTGGAGAACCACTTACCATTACCTGTCATGTGTCTCGAGCAGCCAGAATCCATCAACCAAAAGTTCTCCAAGCCTCCCACCTGCACAATCAGAACCGAGAACGAGAATGAGCAAATGACTCGACACTGGGGTTAGCACAGAACGAGTCAAACCAGTGTCGGGCCATCTGCTCAAAAGAAGGGTTAGCAAAAGAAACGGAGGCCGCCTAGCAAACTCACGAACAGCAGGAACACCACGACTAGCAACCACAGGAACTGTACGCACAACAGCGTCGCCTCTCGGCCAGGGTGAACGAGACACAGGCACACTACGAGAAGAGTAGTACCTGTCCCTGTTCCCCACCTCCTTCTCTCTTCTCACCTCCCTCTTCTTCCTCCAACAAAACTCCTCAAGGTGACCATCCCTTCCACAATGCTCACAATGGAAGCGGACTGGCTTTGGCTTTGGGGTTTCTCTCGGCTGTGCCCTCTCTCTCGGCTGGTAAACCCCACTCCTCACAAAGGTCACTCTCCTCTGAAAGTTCTCTGACTTAGGTGGAAACTTGGGAGGATCTGGAGTGGTGTCAAGCTTGTTCAGCAGGTGGTTTGGTTTGGGTGTGAAGATGTTCTTGAGAATGGTTTTTGGTGGGTTTGTGGGAATGTTTGCGGTGGAGCTCTCTGGATCTCTCTCTCTCTCACCACTACTCTCACCAACCTTCTCAGAACCAAGCCCACAACCATCAGCTCTCTTGAAACTCGCAATCAACATCTTGAGCTGAGGCTCACGACCAGACAACCAACCCAAACACTGTCTCAGCTCATCGTTCTCATCTTGCAAGCGATTCACACACTGCTCTAACTCAACATTTTTCAAAGCAACAACATCACAAGCAGAACATGAATTCGCAATGGGTGATTTAAGTTGTGCTTCAAGTGAACTAATCATGGTGCGTGATTCAAGCAACTGAGGATGCAAAGCAGGACAAGAAGTACAAGCACCTAGCAAAGATGACCTAGACTTCAACTCAGCAAGCTCAACCCTAGCACTCTCTACTTCATCTAAGCAGTTCATGTGTTTTTCCTTAAGCACAACAAGATCAGCAATATGCACATCACAGAACGAGCATTCTACCTCATCAGACACAAGAGGAGCATCTTTCAACACAGCAATCTCAGACTCAAGCGAAGCTGCTCTCTCCCTAGACTCGCAAAGCAAAGACTCAAACTCCATGGCCTTCTTTCCAGTCTCAGAAAGCAAGGTCTCAAGCTCAGCCACTCTATCCTTGGACTCTCCTAGCAAAGACCTAAACTCCCTCTTCTCTTTGTTGGTCTTCCTAAGCACATCATCACGGTTATCGACCAACTGCTCTAACCTAGCAATCTCCTGACGCAAAGAGGTGGGATCTGTCAATACCTCATCCTCGGAGTCGGAGTCGGAGTCGTCCTTGCCTTTCACGGAGTCGTGCGCCATGGTGCAGTAGTCGACGGCGGCGAAGGAGATGCCGTTGAAGTTGCGGTTCAAGCTCTTCTTCTCCTTGCGGCGGCCGCGGTCTTCATCTTCACTGCTTGAGCTTGACGACGTGTTGGTGGAGCTTGTGTCGATGTCGCTCGCATCAGCCACCATCGCTCGAGATCTGTGCTTCTTGTGTCCATCGTGCTTGTTCTTGGATCTTCTCTCTTCCTTGTTCTTGTTCTTGGCGCGGTACTCGTCCTTGGGACGGTGCTTGTGGTCGTCTCGCGGGCGGTGCTTGCGGTTGTAGTCGTTCTTGATCTCCTCGGGGCACTCGGCGATGAAGTGGCCCATCTTCCCGCATCTGTAGCACGTACTCCCGGCACGCCTCGAACCCTTGCGGTTCTGGTACATCCGCTCGAACCTCCTCGTGAGCAACGCGAGATCCTCCTCGCTCAGCACATCATACTCCTCATCTGGAAGGGACACAAGAGAAGACAAAGCAAAGTGTCTAGGAGTGTTAGCCTGTCCATATCCAGAGCCACCGACTAGAGCCAGACTATGGGGATCAGTCGGACTCTTAGCCTTGGCAAGCAACTGCCTGTCAACCTCAGAAGACTTCAACTTCGAGAAAAGCTCATCAACAGAAAGAGTCTCATAGTTTGCCGACTCCATGATCACCTCAACCTTGGCACCCCACACGGATCTATCAAGTGCTTGCAGGAGCTTGATAGCTCGGTCATGATCCGAGTATGGGAGCACGGTAATGTTGGCTTTCATGTTGTTGACAATCGAAGTGAAACGCTGAAACAAAGCATCAACAGACTCTCCTGGCAAATGAGCAAAATTTTCATACTCCCTCCTGTACATCGAGAAAATCCTAGCCTTAACATGGCTATCACCACCGTGGGCTACCTTGAGCTTCTGCCAGATCTGGCTAGCTAGGTCCTCGCCCAAAACCCGCTCAAACTCCTCGGCAGACAAAGCACGGAACAAGTAGTCAACAGCTCGGGCATTCGCCTCAAATCTATCCTTTGCATCCTGGGCATCTAAGTTGGTGGGATTGACATAGTTTTCATCTTTCGTCACATCCCACAGCAACTTTCCTTTGCCTCGCAAGAAAGCGCCCATACGCGCAACCCAGTTCGGGTAGTTCTTCCCATCGAAGTGCGGAGGCTCGGAACCCCGATCTTGGTACGCCATCTTTGGATCTTAGACTGGTTAGAGTCGTAAAGACCCGTAACCGGCTCTGATACCAATTGAAGGACCGAAACGGCGACCAGAGAGGGGGGGAGTGAATGGGAGCCGATAAAAAATCTTTCTAAACAATCCGGCTATTCTCCCAAACCAACTCCGAAACCTCCGAGAGCAATCTTGCCAAGATCACGTAGCCACTGTCAAGCTACTGACCCTAGGAACAAGAAACGTGCAGCGGAACTCGAACTAATCGAAACCAACACCAAAGCGACCCGAAACTCGGCTCGATCTAACACAGCCAGGGGGGGGCGGTTAAACCGGCCAGGGGGGGCGGTTAAACCGCCCGGGCCTGGGAGCCTCGGGAAAAAGTCAAAACAAAAGTGGATCTCCCAAACCGCTTGAGCTCTTGAGGCGAGATTTTGGTCAGATGATCTAGACCTCTAGTGGAGTGTTTTCCCAAAAGATCTCGGCCTCTAACTCAGTACAACTCCCGGAATCGCAGATCTCGCGAAGAACACCATGACCTCGAGTTCATCCCGAAAATCTCAAATCCAGAGCGATTCTCGGCGTTTGGGGGCAAAGGATCACCAGCAAAAGAGGCACAAGGCACTCATACGTGAATCCCCCAAAGAAATCCGAGAGAAAACGCTCGGGAACAAGAAGAACGAAAATCCCCCAAAAATAGCTCCGAAAATACCCACGAAAATAGAAAAAGGAAAGGGAGCTCGGGAAATCAAATCATGGCACAAAGATGAGCAGCACAAACTCAATCACATAACCATGAATTCGCCTATACAAACTAGGAATGATTCGAAGTAGTTCTAGGTGGAGGGGATGAAGGGGAAAACAAGTTCAAAGTAAAACCTAAAGAGATAACTAGAGAGATGACAGCCACCAGCCCTGAAGGGGCATATTAGTAGTCCAAGTGGTGGTGTCCTAAAGACTAAACTACCCCTAAGTGATACATACCCCTCAGGGGCAAATTTGACATTTGGTCTTCAGATATTTTCCGGCTCGGGCACCTTCCACTGCAAGCTAGCTTCCCTCCGACGCAAGCCTTGCAGTCACGCCGCGTGTCCTCCGGATCGAAGCTCCTCGACGCCGTTCTTGGGCCAGCCCAGGGGGGGCGGTTAAACCGGCCCTGGGGGGCGGTTAAACCGCCCCTGACAGCCCAACCAGGCCCAGCTGCCCAAGTCCGCCTCGTCGAGTCCTCGGTTCTTGGTTTTGAGGCCCAAACCAAGGGAAACCGTCCACCGATGATTTTGTGGCCAAATCACCAAACCCCGCGCGCAAACTTCGGTCGTTAGCCGCCACCTTGCACCGGCTTCTCGTCCGCGTACGAGCTTCGGTTGTGAGCCGCTACCTCGCACCGGAACCACGTCCCCTTGCTCGTTCTTGCCAGCATGTGAACCGCACTTGATCCACCGGCCATCGGGTCCCTCGAACCAAGCCTACTTGTCTCTCCGCTCCTCGGAGGCCGCCATGGCTAAGACCTTTCGTGCCTGTTCTTCACGTGCACCAATGCAACCAAGCCGCATTCTACACCTGCAATACTTGAGCCAAGGGAAACGTCAATCCACACCACGTTGTCAATCACTCATCACACCAGGAAGCGACCATCCACCGGTCCTCGGACACACTGGGTCCTCAACACCCAAGGGCCAATGGCCAAGTCGAAAGAGCCAATGGCGAAATAATCAAGGCGCTCAGGGCCCGGATATTCAAGCAGCTGAAGCAACATGATGGACGATGGATCAAGGAGTTGCCGGCTGTAGTCTGGGGGCTGCGCACACAGCCGAGTCGTGCCACGAAGCAAACTCCGTTCTTTCTGGTTTACGGCTCGGAAGCTATCCTACCAACGGACCTCACATACGGCTCCCCCCGAGTGGAGTTCTATGATGAATACGACGCGCAAGTGGCGCGCATTGAAGACCTCGACAGCATCGAGGAAAAGAGATTGGCTGCCCAGATCCAAGCCGCGCGTTACGCTCAGGTCCTGCGACGCTATCACGATCGATCAGTTAAGCAGAGGTCCTTTGAAGCAGGCGATTTGGTTCTGAGAAGGAAGCAAGACACCAAGGGCACGCACAAGCTTGCGTCCCCCTGGGAAGGTCCATATATCATCAAGTCAGTAAGTCGCCCAGGCTCATATCGACTCATGACGGAAGACGGCGTAGACATCCCAAATCCATGGAACATCGAGCACTTACAGCGTTTCTACGCCTAATCCAGTTATGTATTTATCTTTTTTATTTTTAGATTTATTTTTTCCGAGTGATTTTGGAGGGTAGTCACCCCCAGTTACGACTCGACATGTTCGCAATGAGTTATCAATAAAGTTGATTTCATCTTTCATCTATTTCTACTACTCGCATTTCCTCTTTCGCGTCACGCACATAAAGTATGAGTGGAACAAACCTTAAATCGAGAGGGAAAGTACTCGCCAAGTCAAAGCTCTAAACGTACGACAAAGACTCTGCGGCATGAGACTGAGACCAACGAGGCTAATCTACTCCGTAACAGGTCAACCACTCAGAAATTAAGGCTAGCGCAGAAAGAAAGGGAGTTGTAGACCAATAAAAACTTATATACAAAAGTGACAATTCAAACATTGTTCAAAAACAGTACTGGTTCGACCAAATACTACAAATACTTTATTTACATTGCAGGGTCACCAGCACCAGACGGGGCCGCTTCATCCGAGTCATCAACAACGTCCTTGGACAGAACATTGGCGATGGGCTCGACTTCATGGAGTAGTCTGCCCACGTCGTCTTCAGAAGTACCGGCAGCATACCCGCGGCCGAGTGGCTCCAGGTCTGACGCCGGGAATAGCGATTTGAGCACCGCCAGGACATGGCCACAGCTAGCTTGGCTGATGGAGCAGAGCTGCCGCCGGAAGTAGCGTGGGAGCGCCCGAACGCGGTCGAGGATGGAAGCTGAAGACGATGACGCCTCCGGCTCGATCTCCTCTGCCACCACTCAGATAGCATCTTCCAGCGCTATCTTCTCAGTGCGCAGCGCCTCAGCCTCACCTTGCAGCCGGGCCACCTTGGCAGTGAGCTCTGCGAATTGGGACATGGTCCGATATCGATAATCTAAAGAAGGTTAGATCTGAATAATATTTTCACGTCTGACAGAAAAACAAATAATGAAGAACATACCTCTGAGCTCGTGCACGGCCTGGGCCTCGTTGAGCTTAGCCTGCTCTACCTCCCCGCATAAATCGCGGGTGGTACGCTGGGCTTCCTCCAACTCGGCCTGGCGCTCTACCGCAGCAGCTTCGAGCTCAGCCACTCGGGCCACCAAAGAGTCGGCCTTAGCAACTGCAGAAGATAATTCTTGAATAACCGAGGCTTTGGCCTCGGCATCAGCAGCTAAGTTCTGCAAAAACAAGTCAGATGACAATATGAATCAATATACCACTCGGTATCCGATATCAACAAGATAAGTAGCTCGGGAAGTACCTTGGCTATGTGGCCCATGCGACGATGGAGTGACAGGAACTCCTCCAGAGGAGTCAGGGGAGCACCACCACTCATAACGCCGACCGCCGCAGAAACAATCTCGACCGCCGCAGTCTGGGGCTCCTCCACTGCTGCAGTCGGTTCAACCGCAGGAGCATGCTGGGGGCTGCCTTGAGGAACTGGCGGAGGGGTCGGCGACGCCGGTGCAGGACTCGGTGGTGGCGGGGTTGGCTCCCGCTGCGACTCGGGTAGCGGACCCACAGGCTGATCGCTGAGAAGATCAGCCGAGTGGATCGGCACCTCTGGAGTTTGGATTGATGGGGCTTCGGTCTCAACCGCCGACTGAGGTGGAGGACCCGAGAAGGGGACCTCAGACGGCGTGCTACAGGATAAAGCATATATGGATCACTAATGGAAGAACATAAAGGAAATCAAGAGATGATATGGATACTTACAGAGTAGAAATGCGCATTCTCAGGCGCTTTCCTTTCCGAGTAGGGGAAGGGAGGTCCCTCGGACTTGCAGCACTCAGAGGCATTACTGCAAGGGGAGACTGCTCCGAGCTCGTGATTGGCGGGTGGAGTGACGACTCGGCGATGCCAGCTTCATCTTTCTCCGAGTCAGACGACTCAGAGATAAGGAGTTGGCGGCGGCTGGGTGCATCCCTGAACACGATCCCAGTGGAGATCTTCCGCTTCTTCAGAGCAGGAGCAGCCTTCCCACCACTCGGAGATTGCACATCGGGAGAAGGAGAGGATGACAGAGTGATATCCGAGTCGCGCAGATCACTCTCACTTTCCCCGACTGCTTCTTCAGATCCAACGGCCCTGCGTCGAGCCGGTTGATCCACTCCCTTTGGCATCTCAGTCAAAGGAGGGAGGGATACAAAGGCAACTCGACCCTGCAAAAATTGGGTTCAGTTCTGAGATTACACCCAATGGGTGGAATTGAAATAAAAACAACAACAGATTGACTAAATACCTCAGGGCGTGGATTTCCCAAGTTGAACGCCGGAGGACAGTCAGTGGTCCTCAGGGACGTTCCGGGTGCGAAGAATTTGCCAAGCCGAGCGGCGGCTTGGACTTTGTCGACGCGCTCGGGGGCTTCGCGCGTGTTGTCCCCCTCGGCGTAATACTCATACGCCGGGTGAGCCCGCTGCTTGAGTGGCTGGACCCGGCGCAGAACGAAGTTGGCTGCCACACCGACGGCAGACAACCCATTGTCCTTCAACTGGGAAATAAGACCCAGGAGCTCCCGAACCTGATCCATTTCACTCTCCTTGGGAAGAGCGGTCCAGGATTGGGAGGGAACAGGACGAGAGTCAATTTCTGGAGAGATGGCAGGCGAGTGGTTTCCTACGTAAAACCACTCGGACTGCCACCCTTTATTGGAGGTAAGGAAAGGGATACCAAAATACTCCCGAGTTCGACCCTCGCGGAGTTGGAGTCCGGCGCCCCCGACTACTTGTGGGCAGTCGGTTCGGGGATAAGGCTTAAGAAGAAAAAGATGAATGAAAAGATTGAAGTGAGGCTCTATCCCAAGATAGGCCTCACAGAGGTTGATGAAAATGGCGATGTGAAGGATGGAGTTGGGATTCAATGCGCAGAGGCAGATCCCATAGTAATGCAGCAGCCCGCGGAGGAAAGAATGCGCGGGCACGCCAAAGCCACGAAGAAAGAAAGATTCGAACACCACCAAATCAGAGGAGTTTGGGGTGGGGAAAGACTCACCGGCGGCGGCGCGCCACTCGGCGGTTTGCTGGTCAGGGAGGACGCCGTCGACGACGTGCTGCTCGAGGCGCTTGGTGGTGGTGATGGACTCCCTCCACTCGGCGGCGCGATCTACGGCGACCTCGGCGGTGGCCTTGGTCTTGGACGACCGGGCCCTGGCTGGCGACTTCTCCTTCCGCTTCGAGGCTTCCTTCCTCTTGGGCGCCATGGCAACGAGCGGTACTGAAGAGCGAGGAAGAAAGCTGCGGGAGCAGATCTAGGGTTTGCTCTGGCGCAAAGAGAACTGGAGCGTCGGGGAAGGCAAATGGCAAGTAAAGGAAGAAGAATGCGGCGGGGATGGCTTATAAAGGAATAAACCGTTCCTCCCGCGCGCGGCGCGGCGCTGGTCTCGGGAACTCAACCGACGCAGGCACGTCCCGTCGCTTTGAATTCAAAGATGCGGTAGGGAGTCGCGATATCTCGCTTTCCGTAAAGCGACCGTTAGGGACGCAACGGACTTTGAGGAATAATGGGCCTAAATGGGCTGAAATATAGCACGACCTTTCGGTTCTGTTACGATAATAAATTTGTGGGTTCCTGAGCTAGGGTTCAGGGGCAGAAACCACTCGGTCGTGAGGCTAAAATTAGTCGACGGCCAGACTTGATTTTGCAATTAATATTGCATCCTCGCAACTGATTTTTACGTAAGGCATGCGATACTATCGCTAAATTGACTCAGAAATCTGGGTCAAATGCTGACAAGTATAAATCTTGTGAGAAGATGGCTTACCATATGGTCAAGCTGAGTCGTGGGACACGACTTGGAGGTCATGCCGAGTTCAAAGAACTTGAGGACAAAATCCTTATAAAGGGGAAATAAAAAAGCCTCTGAAGGAAAAGATTATCTAAAATCCATGTCCAGAGGCATGGGGGCTGAAAAAATCAGTCGGAATTCATGGCTTTCAGAGTCTTGACACGATCATGCTGAGTCGTAACAAGACTCGGGGGCTACACCCAATGGGTGCACCTGGAGGTGCACACCATTGATGGATCAAGTTCAAAAAGAGATTCATAATATTTATTTTTGACCCTCGACCAGAATATTCTATTCTGCTCAAGGCTCGGGGGCTACACCCAATGGGTGCACCTGGAGGTGCACACCATTGAAGATCAAGATACAGATGGATAAAAGTTGAAGACCTTTGGCCAATTTCATACTAAAATTGCCCAAAGCCCGGGGGCTAAGTGTATTCACTTCGCTGTCGCGTCGTGAAAAAGAGCACTCCTTCCCCTCATTTTGACTGTAATTGAAGAATTGTTTTCAGGAACGTCTGAGCAGGCACTCGGATCTTCCTCGAAACCACTCGGATCTTCTTCGAAACCACTCGGATGAGATCTTAGACAACTTGGAGCATTCGAATCATGCAAGAAAAGATGGAACAATTACAGCCAACAATCGGCCAAGAAGTGCTCGGGGGCTACTGTGGGGGATATAGTACCCGGGTACCTCACGAGCAAGCCTGGCAGCCCACCAAAAGGGGGCAGCCCAGCCCACCGTTCTGGACCTGAAGACGTGCGGGACAAGACGGCGCACGGAGGAAGGATCTGGAAGGAGAAGTCCTAGTTGGAATAGGAATTATTGTAAAGAAGGAAAGGATTCTTAGAGATAGGATCGGATACAAACCGACTTGTAACCCTGCCCCCCGATATATAAGGCGGGCAGGGACCCCCTCCAAAACAACGACACCACAACTCGACTCATCAGACAACAACTCAACACGCAATACAACAACCCAAAACAGGACGTAGGGTATTACGTCGAGTCGACGGCCCGAACCTGTATAAACCCTTGTGTCTGTCCATCCTAACCATCTTGCTACCCCGTGGAAGACTGCCGGAGATAATATCACCGACAGAAAATGACCTGTACCAGTTTCTCTCGGGTGATCCAGTGCGAATGCACCATTTTGGGCGACCGAACTTCCGAAAATTATTTCACAACGAACGTGTCCAATGCACGTTATTAGACCCAAAACTCATGTTTTGACGCGTTTCGTACCATTTCGTTACTTCTAAAATGACCGGTACGAATTCCGCATGGGTCATGCAGTGTGAATACACCATTCTGGGTGATCGAACTTCCAGAAATTATTTCACAACGAACGCATGCAATGCAACTTATTAGACCCAAGACTCATGTTTGGACGCGTTTCGTACCGTTTCGCAACTTCTAAAATGACCGGTTCGAATTCCGCTCGGGTGATGCAGTGTGAATGCACCATTCTGGGCGACCAAACTTTCGAAAAATTTTTGCAATGAATGCGCCCAATGCACCTTATTAGACCCAAGACTCATGTTTGGATACGTTTCTTACCATTTCTTTACTTCGAAAATGACCTGTACCAGTTTCTCTCGGGTGATCCAGTGCGAGTGCACCATTCTGGGCGACCGAACTTCCGGAAATTATTTCACAACGAACGCTTCCAATGCACCTTATTAGACCCAAGACTCATGTTTCGACGCGTTTCGTACCATTTTGTTACTTCTAAAATGACCGGTACGAATTCCGCATGGGTCATGCAGTGCGTTTTGTACCATTTCTTTACTTCGAAAATGACCTGTACCAGTTTCTCTCGGGTGATCCAGTGCGAATGCACCATTCTGGGCGACCGAACTTCCGGAAATTATTTCACAACGAACGCTTCCAATGCAACTTATTAGACCCAAGACTCATGTTTCGACGCGTTTCGTACCATTTTGTTACTTCTAAAATGACCGGTACGAATTCCGCATGGGTCACGCAGTGTGAATACACCATTCTGGGCGATCGAACTTCCAGAAATTATTTTACAACGAAAGCGTGCAATGCAACTTATTAGACCCAAGACTCATGTTTGGATGCGTTTTGTACAATTTCTTTACTTCGAAAATGACCTGTACCAGTTTCTCTCGGGTGATCCAGTGCGAATGCACCATTTTGGGCGACCGAACTTCCGAAAATTATTTCACAACGAACGTGTCCAATGCACGTTATTAGACCCAAAACTCATGTTTTGACGCGTTTCGTACCATTTCGTTACTTCTAAAATGACCGGTACGAATTCCGCATGGGTCATGCAGTGTGAATACACCATTCTTGGTGATCGAACTTCCAGAAATTATTTCACAACGAACGCATGCAATGCAACTTATTAGACCCAAGACTCATGTTTGGACGCGTTTCGTACCGTTTCGCTACTTCTAAAATGACCGGTACGAATTCCACTCGGGTGATGCAGTGTGAATGCACCATTCTGGGCGACCAAACTTTCGAAATTTTTTTTGCAATGATGCGCCCAATGCACCTTATTAGACCCAAGACTCATGTTTGGATACGTTTCTTACCATATCATTATTTTAAAATGCCCGGTACAAAATACGTTCGGGTGATGCAGTGTGAATGCAACCATTCTGGGCGACCGAACTTCCAGAAATTATTTCACAACGAACGCGTCCAATGCACCTTATTAGACCCAAGACTCATGTTTGGATGCGTTTTGTACCATTTCTTTACTTCGAAAATGACCTGTACCAGTTTGTCTCGGGTGATCCAGTGCGAATGCACCATTCTGGGCGACCAAACTTCCGGAAATTATTTCACAACGAACACGTCCAATGCACCTTATTAGACCCAAAACTCATGTTTTGACGCGTTTCGTACCATTTCGTTACTTCTAAAATGACCGGTACGAATAACGCATGGGTCATGCAGTGTGAATATACCATTCTGGGTGATCGAACTTCCAGTAATTATTTCACAACGAACGCATGCAATGCAACTTATTAGACCCAAGACTCATGTTTGGACGCGTTTCGTACCGTTTCGCTACTTCTAAAATGACCGGTACGAATTCCGCTCGGGTGATGCAGTGTGAATGCACCATTCTGGGCGACCAAACTTTCGAAATTTTTTTTGCAATGGATGCGCCCAATGCACCTTATTAGACCCAAGACTCATGTTTGGATACGTTTATTACCATATCATTATTTTAAAATGCCCGGTACAAAATACGTTCGGGTGATGCAGTGTGAATGCAACCATTCTAGGCGACCGAACTTCCAGAAATTATTTCATAACGAACGCGTCCAATGCACCTTATCAGACCCAAGACTCATGTTTGGATGCGTTTTGTACCATTTCTTTACTTCGAAAATGACCTGTACCAGTTTGTCTCGGGTGATCCAGTGCGAATGCACCATTCTGGGCGACCGAACTTCCGGAAATTATTTCACAACGAACACGTCCAATGCACCTTATTAGACCCAAAACTCATGTTTTGACGCGTTTCGTACCATTTCGTTACTTCTAAAATGACCGGTATGAATTCCGCATGGATCATGCAGTGTGAATACACCAGTCTGGGCGATCGAACTTCCAGAAATTATTTTACAATGAACGCGTGCAATGCAACTTATTAGACCCAAGACTCATGTTTGGATGCGTTTTGTACCATTTCTTTACTTCGAAAATGACCTGTACCAGTTTCTCTCGGGTGATCCAGTGCGAATGCACCATTCTGGGCGACCGAACTTCCGGAAATTATTTCACAACGAACGCTTCCAATGCACTTATTAGACCCAAGACTCATGCTTTCGACGCGTTTCGTACCATTTTGTTACTTCTAAAATGACCGGTACGAATTCCGCATGGGTCATGCAGTGTGAATACACCATTCTGGGCGATCGAACTTCCAGAAATTATTTTACAACGAACGCGTGCAATGCAACTTATTAGACCCAAGACTCATGTTTGGATGCGTTTTGTACAATTTCTTTACTTCGAAAATGACCTGTACCAGTTTCTCTCGGGTGATCCAGTGCGAATGCACCATTCTGGGCGACCGAACTTCCGAAATTATTTCACAACGAACGCGTCCAATGCACCTTATTAGACCCAAAACTCATGTTTTGACGCGTTTCGTACCATTTCGTTACTTCTAAAATGACCGGTACGAATTCCGCATGGGTCATGCAGTGTGAATACACCATTCTGGGTGGTCGAACTTCCAG
>WEIB01000763.1:0-31563 GCA_015476505.1 Urochloa ruziziensis
ATCATCTCGGAGAGCTCTTCGACATGGTGCTGTCAAATATGTGATTTGGGTCACTTTTGCACCATGTCCAAGTCTCCTTTGTCTCGGGATGAACCTTCACTTGCATGACTTCACCGATCTTGGTACTTATGCACCATATTACCTATATTTCCTTGCAAAACATATTGGTGCACAAAACTTGTGGAACTCATTAGTTTAAACAAAATATTATATGAGCATCACTTAGTTCCTTCATTAAGTTGGGAATGTTGACGGTCAAAAGTGGCATATAGTGGCCGTCAACAGCCGACTGACATCCTGGTCGATTGGGGGGGCCCTGCGTACCCATATCCCACAAATCCCCGAGCAACGTGCAGGCGAGTGGAGAAGTGCTAATGAAGAGGCGAGGCCATCATGGTCGATTGAAGCATCTTGATCAACAGGCCGACACAAGGGTGTGCGGTGCTATAAAAATTTCGGGGATGATCTTGATCATGCCCGTGTGGCTGGGTGCGAACTGGTGGTAGAGTCGAACTCCTGAGGGTGCTGAGCCACTTCAGGAAAAAATGACCTGACTTGTCGGGGCATATGGAGAGCGACTGGAAGGAGCTCTCCATATGGAGTAGTCCCCGAGCATTGGTGTGATTTGCATAAACAGGCTAATGGTCAAGAAAGCAAAATAAACCAAGCCCAAAGGCTGCTGGGCCACCAAAAGGATAAGGATAAGGATGCCAAAGCATCGTGGCTGAGTCAAAGCAGTAATAGGAATCCCGTGAATGTCGCAAGCATGCATGCGAAATGGGCAGAAAACGTCGCAGGGCCATAAAAGCAGCGCATTGGGGCACGGATTTGTCACTATCCAGAATTCACGCGTGAATAGTAACGCGAGCCCGTGCACGCACGGCCAAGGGGTGACTATAAAAAAGGATGTAGAGGTCTTGAGGAAAACCTTCCAAGTAGAAGAAATGAAAGGTAGCCAAGCAAAAATACTCTTCGGAGGAGGGAAGGCCGTCCGTCCGCCGGAGTGGAGGTCGAAGGTCGTCGTCCATGGTGCTAGAAGAAAGCTTGCGAGCGGAGGGAGAAGGCCAAACACCTGGCATACCAGCCCCGGTGACCGGCGACGCTGGTGATGCCAAGGCTCGGCGTATGAGAGCATCGCCGGTGCCGAGGGAAACCTAAACGCTGCTGGCCTTCTACTTCCCTTGCGGGAGGATACCAATAGGTTTCTGGAAGCAACAAGAAAGCTTGCGATGAGTTCATGTGGACGAAGCTTGCTAAACATGTAGCAGTCGTGCCGAGTAAAAAACGAACGCCCAGTCATCGAGTTTACGAGGGTGGCCTAGTCTCTTGGACGCACCGAGTGAAATAAGGCCCCTAGTCCTCGAGTATACGAGGCTTGCCTGGTCTATTGGACGCGCTGAGTGAAATAAGGCGCCCAGTCCCCGAGTATACGAGGCTGGCCTGGTCTCTTGGACACGCCGAGTGAAATAAGGCACCCAGTCCCCGAGTATACAAGGCTAGCCTGGTCTCTTGGACGCGCCGAGTGAAATAAAGCGATGATGTTCATCACGTCGTTTGATACCGTTATGCGAGCCCGTGAATGCGAGTGAAGAGACCGGTCACTTTCCGATCGAAGAGGATGGCCGGAGCGCCAGGGGCGCAAGATGCGGTCGCGGGCTCGTCGGAGAAGATCGCCTCACTGTGGCTAGGCAAGGCGGCCTAGTGCCGGATCAAGAGCTCCACTGGGAGCGGTCGCGCGTCAAGGAGGCGGGTCTGAAGAGGATGGAGGAGCGCGGGCTCCTTGGTCCGAAGGAAGATCTGCAATGGCGGGCGCCGGGTGATGACAGTCGGCCATGGGAGAACACCGGCGAAATCACGGTGTTTACATCATTCTTCGAGCGCGGGTTTGGGATCCCCACGGGCGACTTCTTTCGAGGTTTGCTCGAGTACTGCAAAATTGAGGTCACACATTTGAACCCTACCTCGATTTTTAGCATTTCCGTGTTTATCCATACGTGTGAGGCGTATCTGGGCATCCCGCCGCACTTCAACCTGTGGAGGCGGCTGTATAGGCTTAAGCCAATAGGGCCTGGCAGAGGCGGGTCTGGGGACCCCAAGGTAGTAGGCAGTGCAGGCTTTGCCCTTAGGTCGGGGATGAGCCGGAAGTACCTGGTCTTGGATCCCGACGATTCCAACAAGGGTTGGAACAAAGACTGGTTTTATATAGGGAATCTTGAGCCGACATTGCCGAGTCGAACGGGCTTCCCTCTAGTGGTGCAGCCGGAGTGGGACGCCGAGTTGGAGGCCGACCTTGTGGCTGAGACAGACGAGCTGCTGGCGCTGCTGGCGAAGCGGAAGGATGCGGGGCTGACGGTTGGTGCTGTGATGCTATCGTTCTGCCAACGCCTGACTCAGCCAGTCAAGGACCGAGTCCACCCAGCCTACGAGTACTGGGGGCCGACTGATCCGACCCGGGAGCAACGGCGGCTGGTTTCTAGAGACGAAGCGATCGATCGGATATCCCATTTCATGAAAGGGCCAATCGGCAACCTACAGGCTCCGTGTCCATATTCACTGAAAAATCCGTCCGACCCGGTGAGTCACCGAGTTAGATTGTGTTGTGTATGGATTCATGATGGTTTCGTACTAATGTCCGAGTTCTTTGCAAGAGCGCCCGATCATATACTTCTGTCCGGCGCCACTATCGATGCCGCGGGATAGGGTCCAGAAGACCGTGGACGGCGACGCCGCGCCGAGCAGAGCTGGGGAAGTGAGACAACCGCCGACCGACACGGATTGGGAGTCGGAGGAGTGTGTTGGCGAGTCTGGGGATGACAAGCCCGGAGAGGTGGTGGAGAAGGTGGCTCTCGCGTGGCGTACGCGGTTGGCAGCACGCAAACAGCCCACATCATGGGCAGTGGGCGCTGGGACGAGCAGCGCGGGGATGAAGAGAAGTCGCCAAGGCGTGCGGGACACACCGGCAGGCAGCGGAACGATCTCCTCCGCTGGTGTCGGTGATATTATCTCCGTCAGTCTTCCACGGGGTAGCCCACGGAAGTGATTTGTAATGTAGGGAAGATCGCAAAGATCGGAAGCAGGATGGTTAGGATGGACAGACACAAGGGTTTATACAGGTTCGGGCCGTCGACTGGACGTAATACCCTACGTCCTGTTTTGGGGTGTTGTATTGCTTAGATTGTGATTCGAGTTGGCTCGAGTCGTGGTTCAGATTGTTTTGGAGGGGGTCCCTGCTCGCCTTATATATCGGGGGGCAGGGTTACAAGTCGGTTTGTATCCGATTCTATCTCTAAGAATCCTTTCCTTCTTTACAATAACTCCTATTCCAACTAGGACTTCTCCTTCCAGATCCTTCCTCCGTGCGCCGACTTATCCCGCACGTCTTCAGGTCCGGAACGGTGAGATGGGCCGCCCCCTTCACGGTGGGCTGCCAGGCTTGCTCGTGAGGTACCCCGGTACTATATCCCCCACAGTAGCCCTCGAGCACTTCTTGGCCGATCATTGGCTGTAATTGTTCCATCTTTTCTTGCATGATTCGAATGCTCCAAGTCGTCTTAAGATCTCATCCGAGTGGTTTCAAGGAAGATCCGAGTGATTTCTCAGGCGTTCCTGAAAACAATTCTTCAATTACAGTCAAAATGAGGGGAAGGAGTGCTCTTTTTCACGACGCGACAGCGAAGTGAATACACTTAGCCCCCGGGCTTTGGGCAATTTTAGAATGAAATTGGCCAAAGGTCTTCAACTTTTATCCATCTGTATCTTGATTTTCAATGGTGTGCACCTCCAGGTGCACCCATTGGGTGTAGCCCCCGAGCCTTGAGTAGAATAGAATATTCTGGTCGAGGGTCAAAAATAAATATTATGAATCTCTTTTTGGATTTGATCCATCAATGGTGTGCACCTCCAGGTGCACCCATTGGGTGTAGCCCCCGAGTCTTGTTACGACTCAGCATGATCGTGTCAAGACTCTGAAAGCTATGAAGTCCGACCGATTTTTCAGCCCCCATGCCTCTGGACATGGATTTTAGATAATCTTTTTCCTTCAAGGGCTTTTTATTTCCCCTTTATAAGGATTTTGTCCTCAAGTTCTTTGAACTCGGCATGACTTCCGAGTCGTGTCCCACGACTCAGCTTGACCATATGGTAAGCCATCTTCTCACAAGACTTATACTTGTCAGCATTTGACCCAAATTTCTGAAGTCAATTTAGCGATAGTATCGCATGCCTTACGTAAAAAATCAGTTGCGAGGTCGCAATATTAATTGCAAAATTAAGTCTGGTCGTCGACTAATTTTAGCCTCACGACCGAGTGGTTTCTGCCCCTGAACCCTAGCTCAGGAACCCACAGATTTATTATCGTAACAGAACCGAAAGGTCGTGCTATATTTCAGCCCATTAGGCCCATTATTCCTAAAAGTCCGTTGCGTCCCTAACGGTCGCCTTACGGAAGGCGAGATATCGCGAGATATCGCGATTCCCTATCGCATCTTTGAATTCAAAGCGACGGGACGTGCCTGCGTCGGTTGAGTTCCCGAGACAAGCGCCGCGCCGCGCGCGGGAGGAACGGTTCCTTCCTTTATAAGCCATCCCCGCCGCATTCTTCTTCCTTTACTTGCCATTTGCCTTCCCCGACGCTCCAGTTCCCTTTGCGCCAGAACAAAACCCTAGATCTGCTCCCGCACCCTTCTTCCTCGCTCTCCAGCACCAATCGCTGCCATGGCGCCCAAGAGGAAGGAAGCCTCGAAGCGGAAGGAGAAGTCACCAGCGAGGGCCCGGTCGTCCAAGGGCAAGGCCGTCGCCGAGGTCGCCGTGGATCGGGCCGCCGAGTGGAGGGAATCCATCACCTCCACCAGGCGCCTCGAGCAGCACGTCATGGATGGCGTCCTCCCCGACCAGCAAACCGCCGAGTGGCGCGCCGCCGCCGGTGAGTCTTTCCCCACCCCAAACTCCTCTGATTTGGTGGTGTTCGAATCTTTCTTTCTTCGTGGTCTTGGCTTGCCCGCGCATTCTTTTCTCCGCGGGCTGCTGCATTACTATGGGATCTGCCTCTGCGCACTGAATCCCAACTCTATCCTCCATATCGCCATCTTCATCAACCTCTGTGAGGCCTATCTTGGGATAGAGCCTCACTTCAATCTTTTCATTCATCTTTTTCTCCTTAAGCCTTATCCCCGAACCGACTGCCCACTAGTAGTCGGGGGCGCCGGACTCCAACTCCGCGAGGGTCGAACTCGGGAGTATTTTGACATCCCTTTCCTTACCTCCAATAAGGGGTGGCAGTCCGAGTGGTTTTACGTAGGAAACCACTCGCCTGCCATCTCTCCAGAAATCGATTCTCGTCCTGTCCCCTCCCAATCCTGGACCGCTCTTCCCAAGGAGAGTGAAATGGACCAGGTTCGGGAGCTCCTGGGTCTTATTACCCAGTTGAAGGACAGAGGGTTGTCTGCCGTCGGAGTGGCAGCCAACTTCGTTCTACGCCGGGTCCAGCCCCTCAAGCAGCGGGCTCACCCGGCGTATGAATATTACGCCGAGGGGGACAACACGCGCGAAGCCCCCGAGCGCGTCGACAAAGTCCTAAGCCGCCGCTCGGCTTGGCAAATTCTTCGCACCTGGAACGTCGCTGAGGACTACTGACTGTCCTCCGGCGTTCAACTTGGGAAATCCACGCCCTGAGGTATTTAGCCAGCTTGTTCTTGTTTTTATTTCAATTCCACCCATTGGGTGTAATCTCAAAACTGAATCCAATATTTGCAGGATCGAGTTGCCTTTGTATCCATCCCTCCTTTGCCTGAGATGCCAAAGGGAGTGGATCAGCCTCGTCGGCGCAGGGCCGTTGGATCTGAAGAAGCAGTCGGGGAAAGTGAGAGTGATCTGCATGACTCGGATATCACTCTATCATCCTCTCCTTCCCCCGATGTGCAATCTCCGAGTGGTGGGAAGGCTGCTCCTGCTCTGAAGAAGCAGGAAGATCTCCACAGGGATCGTGTTCAGGGATGCGCCCAGCCGCCGGCAGCTCCTTATATCTGAGTCGTCTGACTCGGAGAAGGATGAAGCTGGCATCGCCGAGCCGTCTCTCCAGCCGCCAATCACGAGCTCGGAGCAGTCTCCCCTTGCAGTGATGCCTCTGAGCGCTGCAAGTCCGAGGGACCTCCCTTCCCCAACTCGGAGAGGAAAGCGCCTGAGAATGCGCGTTTCTACTCTGTAAGTATTCTTGTCTTGTCTTGATTTCCTTTATGCTCTTTGTTAGTGATCCATAAATGCTTTTTGTAGCACGCCGTCTGAGGTCCCCTTCTCGGGTCCTCCGCCTCAGTCGGCGATTGAGACCGCAGCCCCAACAATCCAAACTCCAGAGGTGCCGATCCACTCGGCTGATCTTCTCAGCGATCAGCCTGTGGGTCCGCTACCCGAGTCGCAGCGGGAGCCAACCCCGCCACCGCCGAGTCCTGTACCAGCGTCGCCGACTCCTCCGCCAGTCCCACAAGGCAGCCCCCAGCATGCTGCTGCAGTTGAACCGACTGCAGCAGTGGAGGAGCCCCGGACTGCGACGGTCGAAATAGCTTCTGCGGCGGTCGGCGTCCTAGGTGGTGGTGCTCCCCTGACTCCTCTGGAGGAGTTCCTGTCCCTTCATCGTCGCATGGGCCACATAGCCAAGGTACTTCCGAACTTCTTATCTTGTTGATATCAAATACCATTGGCATATTGATTCATATTGTCTTCTGACTTGTTTTTGCAGGACTTAGCTGCTGATGCTGAGGCTAAAGTCTTGGTTATCCAAGAATTAACTTCTGCAGTTGCTAAGGCCGACTCCTTGGTGGCCCGAGTGGCTGAGCTCGAAGCTGATGCAGTCGAGCGACAGGCTGAGTTGGAGGAAGCCCAGCGTACCACCCGCGATTTATGCGGGGAGGTAGAGCAGGCTAAGCTCAACGAAGCCCAGGCCGTGCACGAGCTCAGAGGTATGTTCTTCCTTATTTGTTTTTCTGTCAGACATGAAAATTTATTCAGATCTAACCTTTTTAGATTATCGATATCGGACTATGTCCCAATTCGCAGAGCTCACTGCCAAGGTGGCCCGGCTGCAAGGCGAGGCTGAGGCGCTGCGCGCTGAGAAGACAGCGCTGGAGGATGCTATCCGAGTGGTGGCGGAGGAGATCGAGCCGGAGGCGTCATCGTCTTCAGCTTCCATCCTCGACCGCGTTCGGGCGCTCCCACGCTACTTCCGGCGACAGCTCTGCTCCATCAGCCAAGCTAGCTGTGGCCATGTCCTGGCAGTGCTCAAGTCGCTGTTCCCGGCGTCAGACCTGGAGCCACTCGGCCACGGGTATGCTGCCGGTACCTCTGAAGACGACGTGGGCAGACTGCTCCATGAAGTCGAGCCCATCGCCAACGCCCTGTCCAAGGACGTTGTTGACGACTCGGATGAAGCGGCCCCGTCTGGTGCTGGCGACCCTGCAGAGTAAACAAAATATTTGTAGTATGTGGTCGAACCAGTACTGTTTTTGAACAATGTATGAATTATCACTTTTGTATATAAGTTTTTGTTGGTCTACAACTCCCTTTCTTTCTGCGCTAGCCTTAATTTCTGAGTGGTTGACCTGTTACGGAGTAGATTAGCCTCGTTGGTCTCAGTCTCATGCCGCAGAGTCTTTGTCGTACGTTTAGAGCTTTGACTTGGCGAGTACTTTCCCTCTCGATTTAAGGTTTGTTCCCCTCATACTTTATGTGCGTGACGCGAAAGAGGAAATGCGAGTAGTAGAAATAGATGAAAGATGAAATCAACTTTATTGATAACTTATTGTAAACAAGCCGAGTCGTAACTGGGGGTGACTACCCTTCAAAATCACTCGGAGCAAATAAATCTAGAAAATAAAAAAGACAAATACATAACTGATTCAGGCGTAGAAGCGTTGCAAGTGCTCGATGTTCCATGGATTTATCGATGTAGGCGCCCTATTGCGTCCAGAGTCAATTGATCCATACGCGCTTGAATCGTCCTCTGGTAGATCGCGCCGGCGTTTTTCAGACCGAAGGCCAAAGGAGCACCGATCGATGTGACGAACGGAGTTTTTATCTGCTCGTTAGGCTCCAGGTCTGTCTGGCTATAGCTTGGATAGCTGTCGAGAAAGCAGAGCAGGGCAGAGCCTGCCGTGGAGTCTGACTCTGCCCCGATGATGGCCGTCTTCTTTGGGTCGTCCAGGTCCAGAGAGATCCTCTTCATCTCCGTCTCCTTGCTTGGCGCGATGGCTTCTCTCGCTGGCTTCTTGGTGGGGATCTCTAGAGCGTCCTTGTCCACCTCCTGTGATGCTAGCCAGTACTTGTTCCATGCGCTTGGACATGTCCAGGGCGGCTGCCGCGTTGAGAGTTTCCTGCTCGCATGTGTATGCGACTCGGACGTCTCCCAAGACGGTGATTACGCCTTTCGGTCCTGGCATCTTGACCTGCAGGTAGACGTAGTGAGGAATCGCCATGAACTTGGCGAGCGCCGGCCTCCCAAGGATGGCGTGGTATGCAGTTTCAAAGTTCGCCACCGTGAACTGCATATGCTCGGTCCGGTAATTATTCCGGTCTCCGAAAGTGACGGGCAGCGTGATGTGCCCGAGTGGTTCTGCCCCCTCTCCCGGTATCAAACCATAGAATGCGGATTGGGGGGGACTCAGATCGAGAGTAGTCAGGCCGAGCTCCTTCAATGTGTTAGCAAAGAGGATGTTCAGGCCACTGCCACCGTCGACTAGTACCTTGGTGAGCCGAACGTTGCGGATCGTCGGGGCTACTACCAAGGCATGGGACCCGGGCTTCGGTATGAAGTTTGGATGATCCTCCCGGGTGAATGTGATCGGAACTTCCGACCACTTGAGGTACTCAGGTACCGGTGGCTCCCTCGCATGCATGACCTGGCGATGGGTGAGCTTCTGCTGGCGTTTTGACTCGAACTCTGGTCCGCCGTAAATCATGCGGACCACTCGGTCGGCTTCCTGAAAGTCATTATCAGGCTCGTCGTTTCGCCTGTCGTCTCGCGGGGAACCATCGTTCCTCTTTCTGTATGGGGGGCCTCTGTTGCCCCCGGTGAAGGCTCGCTTGAGCCCGTAGCACTCTCGCGCCGAGTGCTTGTGCTTGTGGTATGGGCATTGCTCATCGAGCATGCGCTGGAAGTCCTCTGGGGTTACCCGGCCTCTGGACCGGTCCAGGGCGGCGACCATGTCTCCCTCGCTCTTCTTCTTGCGAGGTTGGTTGTCATTGCGTCGATGATCGTCGTGTCGTTCTTCGTCGTCACGGCGGTCGCGTTTGCGAGTCGTCTTGTTCTCTTCTTCCCAGCGGCTTCTAATCTCGCTGAGTTGTTCTCTTTCCGCGATCTCGGCGTCCGCCCACGTGCTAGCGACCCGGAACATGTCATTGACAGTCGCGGGTGGCTTCCGAGTCCACTTATGGATCAGTCTTCCATCGGAGATGCCACGCTGAAAGCTGACATCACCTCCTGATCCGTGACGTCCGTGATGGAGTTGCGCTTTTCCGAGAACCTGCGGACGAAGTCGTGCAGAGTCTCGTTCTTGCGCTGCCTGATCTGACCGAGGAGCCGCTTGCTCCCGGGCCTTTCCCAGGTACCGAGATAGTTACCGATGAAGAGTTCGGTAAGCTGCTCCCAGTTGTCAATGGCGTCCTGCGGGAGTCCTGCCAGCCAATTGCGGCAGTCCTTGGTGAGCATGATGGGAAGATAGTTCGCCATCACGTCCTCGTCGCCGCCGGCTGCTTGTACGGCGGTATAGTAAATCTGAAGCCATTGAGATGGGTCAGATTTCCCAGTCGTACTTGTCGATGTCCGACAGCTTGAAAGCCTCTGGGCCACGTCACGCTTCTCAAGCGCTCGGTGAACGACTGGAATCCGCCGATCCGACCTCTGGGGCGGGAATCACTCGGACCCGATCCGTCAACCGCTCTTGGGGGTGTGCTGTCCCTCCTGCGATCCCGGTCCCTAGGTGGGGAACGGGTCCTCCGATAGTTCCGAGTCCTGGGTGGAGTTCGGTCCTGCCGGTAGGTTCTGTTGCGCGGTGGAGTTCGATCTCTTGGTGGAGTCGGCCGCCTGGGTGGCGGAAGCACTCGTCGTCGACCACCATTGTTGCCGCGCCTTGGGCTACCGGAGAGGTCAGAGTAGTCTGACTCTGTCGAGTAGCCGCTTCTGTTGGGGTTATGACGGGGATTTCCATGATCCCGATCATACTCTTGGCGCCGTCGGAGTTCTTCGCGATGGCGCTCTTCAGTGCTATTGGTGATGATGTCCCTTGCATCTCGATCTCTGTTGATCGTGGTGCGGAGGTCTTCATCACGACCCGATCCGCCGCCGGCCCGGTGTCGAGATGAACCGGGTTCAGGAGCGTCGGTGGTCGTTCTGCCTTGCATCTGGTGAACCTGGACGGAGGCGGCCTGCACGAGAGCCCTTACCTTTTCCAAGCCCGGAGTGTTAGGCGGTAGCCGATTGATTTCCTCGTTGATAGTAACGAGGTTCTGGACCGGTGTCTCGTAGACTTCGTGTCCGTTGAACTCGAACGTGCCGTCGCGCATCAAGTTCCGGGCGCTCCTCCGCTCGTGTTGATCCCGTTGGCGACGATGATCTTCAGAGCGAGGCTCCTGGAGTCGAGCAGTACCAGATCCTGACGCGGCGGCTCCGTGTGGTCGTGCGGCTCTGCGAGTCGCCCGACTGGCATTGCGTCCTCGACGCTGGTTCCTGGCTTCGGTCGTCTCCTCAGCAGGAGTGACCTCATCTTCTGAGACAGGATTGGTTGGCGTTGCTGGCGCCACCATGTAACAATATGATCCGACTCCTTCTTGCGCGAGGTAGTCTTCCTCGGACTCGGAGAAGTCGGATGTGGGCGTGTAACGCTCCAAACTACTCGGAGTCAATTCTCCGAGTGATCCTAGTAGTTCCGGCTCTGTAGAGGCATCGGACACCGTGTATCCTTCCGGCAGATCGTCTAGGATTGAGGGTCCCAGTAGATCTAGCCCGTAGGAGTCGCTCCCAGAGAAGTAATCATCCGACTGGACGATGTCCTTCATCTTTTGCTTCCGAGCAAGCGCGCAAAAGCCAGGGGTCTGAACAGCAATGACCTCAGGGCTCTGGACGCGTGTGGGTTGAGCGTTTACGCTCTGCGATGATTCGGCGACGCGACTCTCAGGAGTCGGATCGGAACCGAGTGATGGTAGATCTGTTCCCGACTGGTTTGTCTTCGCGTTCTGCGAAGGACTCAGCGGGGTAGATCCGGCACGATCAGAGGCGATTGGACCGGATTGGGCCGTGATGGCCGAAGTCGGCGCCAGAGAGGAGACCTCCGTGGCGTCCGTCGCATCCGCCGCCTGGGTATCCAAGGCGGTGGTGGTGATGACGTCCCCGAACTGGATCTCGACTTCGTCGACGTCCGGGAGGTTGCAGCTGTCCAAGATCTTGACGCGATCCATCGAGCTTACCAGATTGATCTCGGCGATATCCCCTACCTGGCGCGCCACTGTCGGTGATATTATCTCCGTCAGTCTTCCACGGGGTAGCCCACGGAAGTGATTTGTAATGTAGGGAAGATCGCAAAGATCGGAAGCAGGATGGTTAGGATGGACAGACACAAGGGTTTATACAGGTTCGGGCCGTCGACTCGACGTAATACCCTACGTCCTGTTTTGGGGTGTTGTATTGCTTAGATTGTGATTCGAGTTGGCTCGAGTCGTGGTTCAGATTGTTTTGGAGGGGGTCCCTGCTCGCCTTATATATCGGGGGGCAGGGTTACAAGTCGGTTTGTATCCGATTCTATCTCTAAGAATCCTTTCCTTCTTTACAATAACTCCTATTCCAACTAGGACTTCTCCTTCCAGATCCTTCCTCCGTGCGCCGACTTGTCCCGCACGTCTTCAGGTCCGGAACGGTGAGATGGGCCGCCCCCTCCTTGGTGGGCTGCCAGGCTTGCTCGTGAGGTACCCCGGTACTATATCCCCCACAGTAGCCCTCGAGCACTTCTTGGCCGATCATTGGCTGTAATTGTTCCATCTTTTCTTGCATGATTCGAATGCTCCAAGTCGTCTTAAGATCTCATCCGAGTGGTTTCAAGGAAGATCCGAGTGATTTCTCAGGCGTTCCTGAAAACAATTCTTCAATTACAGTCAAAATGAGGGGAAGGAGTGCTCTTTTTCACGACGCGACAGCGAAGTGAATACACTTAGCCCCCGGGCTTTGGGCAATTTTAGAATGAAATTGGCCAAAGGTCTTCAACTTTTATCCATCTGTATCTTGATTTTCAATGGTGTGCACCTCCAGGTGCACCCATTGGGTGTAGCCCCCGAGCCTTGAGTAGAATAGAATATTCTGGTCGAGGGTCAAAAATAAATATTATGAATCTCTTTTTGGATTTGATCCATCAATGGTGTGCACCTCCAGGTGCACCCATTGGGTGTAGCCCCCGAGTCTTGTTACGACTCAGCATGATCGTGTCAAGACTCTGAAAGCTATGAAGTCCGACCGATTTTTCAGCCCCCATGCCTCTGGACATGGATTTTAAATAATTTTTTCCTTCAAGGGCTTTTTATTTCCCCTTTATAAGGATTTTGTCCTCAAGTTCTTTGAACTCGGCATGACTTCCGAGTCGTGTCCCACGACTCAGCTTGACCATATGGTAAGCCATCTTCTCACAAGACTTATACTTGTCAGCATTTGACCCAAATTTCTGAATCAATTTAGCGATAGTATCGCATGCCTTACGTAAAAAATCAGTTGCGAGGTCGCAATATTAATTGCAAAATTAAGTCTGGTCGTCGACTAATTTTAGCCTCACGACCGAGTGGTTTCTGCCCCTGAACCCTAGCTCAGGAACCCACAGATTTATTATCGTAACAGAACCGAAAGGTCGTGCTATATTTCAGCCCATTAGGCCCATTATTCCTAAAAGTCCGTTGCGTCCCTAACGGTCGCCTTACGGAAGGCGAGATATCGCGAGATACCGCGATTCCCTATCGCATCTTTGAATTCAAAGCGACGGGACGTGCCTGCGTCGGTTGAGTTCCCGAGACAAGCGCCGCGCCGCGCGCGGGAGGAACGGTTCCTTCCTTTATAAGCCATCCCCGCCGCATTCTTCTTCCTTTACTTGCCATTTGCCTTCCCCGACGCTCCAGTTCCCTTTGCGCCAGAACAAAACCCTAGATCTGCTCCCGCACCCTTCTTCCTCGCTCTCCAGCACCAATCGCTGCCATGGCGCCCAAGAGGAAGGAAGCCTCGAAGCGGAAGGAGAAGTCACCAGCGAGGGCCCGGTCGTCCAAGGGCAAGGCCGTCGCCGAGGTCGCCGTGGATCGGGCCGCCGAGTGGAGGGAATCCATCACCTCCACCAGGCGCCTCGAGCAGCACGTCATGGATGGTGTCCTCCCCGACCAGCAAACCGCCGAGTGGCGCGCCGCCGCCGGTGAGTCTTTCCCCACCCCAAACTCCTCTGATTTGGTGGTGTTCGAATCTTTCTTTCTTCGTGGTCTTGGCTTGCCCGCGCATTCTTTTCTCCGCGGGCTGCTGCATTACTATGGGATCTGCCTCTGCGCACTGAATCCCAACTCTATCCTCCATATCGCCATCTTCATCAACCTCTGTGAGGCCTATCTTGGGATAGAGCCTCACTTCAATCTTTTCATTCATCTTTTTCTCCTTCAGGTCCGGAACGGTGAGATGGGCCGCCCCCTCACGGTGGGCTGCCAGGCTTGCTCGTGAGGTACCCCGGTACTATATCCCCCACAGCTGGTGATATGGAGCTGGCCTTGGGGAGCCGTAGTGCCGCGGGGTACCGGGCTACAACAGCCAAGGAGGCCGTTAGTGCAGAAGGAAGCGCCGCCTCCCCTGGTGGTGAAGCCGATCGACTTGTCGTTCTTGAACTTCAGGAGTTCACGGTGAGCATGTTCCCTTGAGTTAACTTCTATTTGTCTCGAGGTCTTATTGTAGCTGAACACCTTGCTGCCTTGCTCTGGCCGGCTGTTGGCGCACCGAACGCGCACCAAGATCCACCGCAAGCGCACGGATCATTGTAGCTCTTCCCTCAAGAGAGTATTCCCCCAAGGTTTATCAATCCGTGGAACTAAAGACTCAAGATCCAATCTAACTAGCAAAGAAACACTTGTGACTTGAATTGATCTAATCTACTAAAGATCAATCCGAAGAACGTTAGAGGTAGCAAGAGAAAGCATAGAGATAACCGATCTAGATCGCCTAGATCATGCATACGCTGTAGTTCCAAGCAAAGTAGTGAAGCAATCAAGATGAGAATCTCATTGAAAGCATCTTTAAATCGTAGCCTCTGGTCGGTTCATCGCCATACACGAGTAACGTCCCATCACGATGCTCTCTATCTGCAAGATGAATCACAAGGGCACGTTCTACGAATGTGTTGAACATCCTTGGTAGGTCCGGTATGAACCCCTAGCCACCACGGATAAAAGAACATCCTGATCGATCTATCTCGATAATAGATCTTAGAAGAAGCAAACCCAAGAATGAGCAAAATCATAGAGAGAGGCACTTGATCGCTAAGAACAATTGGAAACTCGAATAGACTTCACTATGAATGATTGAATGTACATCATGATATCACATCATGATCACCACCGGGATCCTACCTTGATCTTGATGAACTAGCTCCAGAACTCTGACGTGGTCTTCCTCGCAGGGTTCCCACGTCGGCTAGGGCAAACCCTAGACAACTAGCACGACCCTCAGCTCTCCGACTAGTGTCCCTCTAGCTTCTCTGCTCCTCGGTGTCGAATGGAAATTGAATTGATAGCTCCCGAATGAAATAAGAGATATATATAGCCCGGGGAAACCCTAGGTCAAAGGGGAAGTCGAGGGGCCACAAGAATGGCCTGGGCGGCACGGCCACGAGGGCCTTGGGCCACGTGGCTTGGCCCATTCTTGGGCCACCTCGGCTTCATCTTTTTCCCCAAGCTTCCTTGTTGGTTCTGGAATGTTCATCTCTATGCATGTGGGCCCTGGACGTCGTTTACTTCGGGATAAAATTATCTCTTGATGACTTTCCATTTGAACTTTCCTTCATCTCGAAGTAACTTGATCTTATCTTCATTTGCTTAGTCCTTAAGCAATCTTGGAGTTTGGCGGGCTAGATCTGGGCATGAGTGGGCTTCTAGTCCATGTTTGGGCACCTAGGCCCATTAGACCTTCTTCTCATGGGCTTCCGGCCTTCGCTTTACGCTTGTCTCCAATTTAGCCCAAATTTGCCTTGATTTTATCATTTATCCTGCATAAACCAAAATACTCCAAAAACACATGCATATACAAATATGGCCCGATTATTGAGTATGATCATTAGTTTAGACATTAAATTCATACAATTATCAAAGTTAAACAGGGGTAAAAGGGTGTCATTTAACAGCGCCAACACCGGCCGACCAAACGGTGGGTGAGACGGAGACGCCAATGGCACCAGAAAAGGAGCCGGCGGCCAAATGGCCGCACGTAGAAGATGCCGAGCTGACCAGTTCCAAGGTCGGTGAAGAGCAGTCGGCGGCCGAGAGTGGGCGGGAGGCGCCTGATGATGGTGGTGCCCGTGAGGCGGACGCAGCAAGGAACGCCAGTGGAGATGCCGTCGTTGATCCAGGCGTTGGCGCAGCGGCCGGGCTTGGGGATCCGACCCCTGACATGCCGACACTAGAGGGGGTGTCAGGGGAGGAGGACGGTCAGCCTACTGCTGAGCTGTTGGCCTCCACCCAAGTTATGAACGCTGAGCTTGGGAAGCTTCGCCAGGCCGACAACATTGTTGTTGGCGCCTGTCGGCGTTTTGTGCCGGCGATCTGCTAGGGGAGTACCTGAGCAACAGATCTGTGGAGCGATCGTCAAGACTCAAGAATAAGATGGCGAACAAGACACACGATGTAGACAGGTTCGGATCCCGAGATGAGGAACCCTACGTCCTGTGTTATATGTCTCGTTGGTTTAGATGTGGATGATCTGGTGGCTTTTTTGGCCCCCCGATCTAGGGACCCCTGCCCTCCTTTATATATTCCAGGGGCAGGGTTACATGGTAGGTGTCCTAGTCGGTTACAAAATAGGAATCCTAACGGTAATAGGAAATCCTAGGGTATCAGGATTTTATACCCGACAAGTCCCCGAGCACTTCGTTGCCTGCAATACAACTTTGATGTGTATCTTGAAGTAAAACCAAGTTATACGGAGTTCTTTTGCATTCCGACGGGCTTCTTTTGCGTCGGTTGGACTTCTTTTGCACCCGTTGGGGTTCTTTTGCCCCGGTTGGACTTCTTTCTTGTCTTCAAGTATCCTCAGCTGGTTGTATCAAGGCCTTGAGGTGCTCAAGAACTGTTTAAATAACTCCTATTGGAGCGCACTGAACAAGTGCGCCCAATTGGGCAGCCCTCGAGCCTTGAATTGCTTTTGACAAAAGGAATTCGAGGTTCTGCATTGGAGTTAATCAAGAAAAAAAAACACCGACCATTTTGAGGCGGGGTTCTTTAGTTGGAGTTTGTTTTATCCAATCACGGCGCAGCCCCCGAGATTCATTTTGAGAATCATTTTTGAATTTAGCGTACCATGTACGGAGCCCCCGAGACTTGATTGAATTTTGATCAAAAGTCAATGAAGAATCCGGAGTAATGGTTTGGAGAAAATCGAAGGAGTTCACGAAAAGAACGTTGCAGAGCATCGGACTTGTTCCGGGCGGAGTTGTCGGTTGGAGTTTGTCTCGGTTGGAGTTGTCTCAGTTGGAGTTGTCCCAGTCGGAGTTCTTCGGTTGGAGTTCTTCGCAGTCGGAGTTCTTCGGTTGGAGACCAATCTGAAAAAAGATAATATTATGTAGTACATAATATGAAATATTTAAATGCACTGAATAAATAAATTCAGTGAACATAACAGAGCCAGCAAGAGCGCGGATAGCGCCAAAAGGCATTCGACGAGGGTAGTTGAACCCATCGGCGAACATATAAAGTTGCATCAATCTCTTGTTTAGGCCATGTAATTTCCCCTAGCAGTCCGTGCGTGCGGTACATGCACCTGACCTCTGTTTTAGCCGTGACTCATTTGTGATGAGAATTGTCTTTTAGAGACGTTAGGCGTTACCAGAGGAGGTTTGGGGTAAATTAGCAACCATTAAGAGAAGACAACGAAATCGGTGAAGACGCAGCTTGCGCGAATGAAGAAACCGGCGATGGTATGAATCGTTCGGTGTAGTCGGTGAAGTAGTCCGTTTGTGGACTAGCCCCCGAGTAGCAGCTCGTGGCTTGACTTCCGGAGAAGCCGGCACGTACCCAAATATGTAGAAACGAAATAAGAGAAAATAAGAAAAATAATTAAACCAAGTAACTTAGCTTAATTCGTGGGCGATTGTTGCCAAAGCCGTGGCGGTCGTCGAAGAAATCTGACCAGTCGACGAGGGCGTGGAGTCCGAACGGGAATTGATTTCGACAATTCTCGCTGGACTGTCGCGGCGACGTTGCGAAGTCCGAAGGGAACTCGGGGTAGATTGGATCTACCCGAGACTTGGCGATTATGTGCACCGCTCGACGGTGTTGCTGGACGATGGGCGACTTCGCGATATACGCGATGCTTGCGCTCGGGCTTGTTGGGAAGCCGAGTGCTTGGGTGGGCAGGTCGGTTGGTCAGCCTGGAGTTTGGCTGGCCCTTGACCTTCCAGGTGCTTCTCCGAGTAGGGTACGACCCTGGGATCGTGTCAGAGTCGCGCCTTCCACCGCGCGGGGTGGCCCGGACGATGGTTTGGCGTGAAGGTGTCGCTGGCGTCGTTGGGGGTTCGGCGGGGGCGATCTCCGGGGCGGTGTCGTTGGCCAGGTGCCATTGTAGCTCACCGTCCCAGTTGGCGACAGCGACCCAGTCGCCGAAGGTGAGCGTCATACCCTCGATGAACCTCTTGAGGCCGGCGACGTTGCGGTAGGTCACCATCAGATTCGACGGAGGAGTCTCGGCGAGTGGCCCCACGGTGGGCGCCAGATGTCGGCGTTTTGTGCCGGCGATCTGCTAGGGGAGTACCCCGAGCAACAGATCTATGGAGCGATCGTCAAGACTCAAGAATAAGATGGCGAACAAGACACACGATGTAGACAGGTTCGGATCCCGAGATGAGGAACCCTACGTCCTGTGTTATATGTCTCGTTGGTTTAGATATGGATGATCTGGTGGCTTTTTTGGCCCCCCGATCTAGGGACCCCTGCCCTCCTTTATATATTCCAGGGGGCAGGGTTACATGGTAGGTGTCCTAGTCGGTTACAAAATAGGAATCCTAACGGTAATAGGAAATCCTAGGGTATCGGGATTTTATACCTGACAGCGCCGTCCAGGTAACATTCATGATGTACTTTATTTAGTAGTGTACTTGTTCGGTAGTGGCTGGTGCATAAATGACGCGAGGCTATTGCAAGCACTGCTGACCCGTGCATCCCAGAGCGTGGACATCGTCAAGGAGGCTGAGTACCAGCAGGCAGAGTTGACTCGGCTACGCGCGAGGGTGCTTGCGGTTGCTGACGAGGCAAAGGTTGCCATGGCGGTGAAAGAGCGAGAGATCGAGAGCACTGCTAAGCTCAACCGGGAATTGCAGGCAGACATGGAGCATTTCCTGAATGGTTAGTTGTAGCTTGATTAAAGCACATGTGCGCATCGCCGGTGTACTGCAACATTAACTGTTGTTTTTTGCATATGCCGAGAAGAAACGCAAGGCAATGGCGGCCAAGGTCATGAAGCTGACTGAAAGCCAGACAGATCTCCAGGCGTCAGTGAAGCGCCTGGAAGGAGAGAAGGCGAAGCTGGTGGCCGACCACCTTACCGTCATGGAGGGTGAGTTCATGAATTTTGGCTTGCTACACCGCGGGATCAACAGCGGGTTGTTAATGCTTCGCACCCTTGGTAGGTCTGCAGTCGGAGCTGGCCAAACTGCGTGGTGCCGCCGAGGCGAACGTGGGGGCATTGATGCCGCTGGACGAGTGCGCGGCAGGGGCGACCTTGGTGAGCTGGCTGCAGGCGACGCCGGGCCGAGTGACTCGGCTACTGAGGGAGACGGCGATCGGGGTCGGCAGCCGTGTGCTGGCAGTCCTGAAGACGCAGTTCCCCAAGGTGCCCATGGAGCGCACCCGTGAAGGGATGGCTGTTGACTTCCCCGAAGACGACTTCGGCTCTTTGATCGATAGTTATGTTCCTGTTGCCGAAGAGGTGGCCACCAAACTGGGCCTGTAAAAAACAATTAACAATGTATTAAAGTTGTTCCTTGTAGTATTGAGCTTAGTTAGCTTTTGCATGGAAGTCGTTTTCATAAACTTGCGCAGGTCCTTGCCCTTAATGCTATCGTGTGCCACGTAAAGCATCAGCCGACCCAGGTCCTGCTCCGTTATGGGCCCTTGTTGCCCGACTGACCACTGCCCTCAGTGAGGTTGGCTTACCACTCTGCGATGCTCTTCGTGGAGGCTTACTTCGCAGGTGGTGCGTCAGGTGGGTAGGAAACCCAGGGTTTCACGGTTAGGGAAGCTGGTGCCGACTGATGTTGACGGCCATTATAACCTCGTAGTGACCGTCAACATTTCGGTAAAACGAGGATGATCATACCATATTCCATACATAAATGTGATTTTACTAATCAATTCCACAAGTTTTGGATGAGTTGTGCTTTCAGGACAAAACAGGAGAAACCAGGGCCAAACCTGGGACAAAACCAGGCCGGCCGGCCTAGCTCGGGCCGACCGGCCTCCCCTGGCCAAGTCTGGCCATGACACTGATCCACATGCTGAGCCAAGTATCCAAGATGATCAGGAAACATGCAATCAACGTCGGTTTGATCCAAGGACCCGAAGGATTAGAGTGGGAAACACATGGATTGAAGGGCCCACAGCCTCAGATTCCTGGACCGCCTCAACTGAATGCAACCGTTACCGACCTCTGGAGAGCATCAGGACAGTCCCTGCGAAAGACGGTGCCACTTGGCACCAGAGCCGGGCCGGCCGGCCTAGGAGAGGCCAATCGGCCTGCCCCTGTGGCCGCCACGTGCCCCCCTCTGCGTGAAGCTTAAGCAAGTGCTTTGCTTGCTAATGATGCCAAGCTTCGCCCCTGAAGACTATAAAAGGAGCACTCATCCACCTTGTGACATACACACCAAATTTCTCAAGTCTTTACTTGAAGGGAGCTCTTGTATCTTTTCCATTTCTTAGATTAGGACTAGAGTTGGGAGTAGAGTCGAGTCGAGCTTAGCTCGGATCTTTGGAGCCATTGGAGTTCTGGTGAAGCTCTTGTATCCTTTCCTTCTTTGAAGAGTTTATTAATACAATTACTTTCTTACTTCAGAGCTTAAGTTTATCTTTTGTCTTTCTTTCTTGCTCTTCTTTTAGAGTAAAGATCTTGCTCTCTTTAGAGCAAAGTTCTTTAGAGCAAAGTTTTAGTGTAGAGTTTAGTTTAGCTCTACCGGGCTTTATCTCGCGGGTTTGCTCGCCTTGACCGGGCCGTAAGATGCCTTAGGGAAGATGGGGATTTCTCTTTACAGGCCTCAAGAGAAATCTTAATCATCTAGTGCAGACGTGGTGTCTGGCTTGTTGATTAACTAGGAAGTGTGTTGCACCCCACGGAACTGCAGTGGTAGGCGGCAGGTGGTGACAGTCCTGTCCATCCTTCGTAGTCCACCACGTTCGGGTGTACTCATAACAGTAGTGCTGAGCCCGGAGAACCCCCTCTCTCATCCCGTTCTAGCCATCGAAGCGAGCTCTGTTCCCGGTATCTAAGCTAGAGTCTAGGCTAGGGCTAGAGTGCCTTTTGCTCTGAGTTAGGAAGTGTCTAGGTCTGGTCTCTCCCAACATCTTTCCTTTTCTTTAGAACTAGGTGCTCCGTGTGTGTCGTTGGTCTTCTAGACCTTCTATCCGGTCATTTACTTGACCATTATCTCCAAATCTAGAGTTTGTGCCCCTGGGTTTGTGGCTTGATATTTCTGGCAAGATATATCATTTCATATATCATTTCATTCTTCAATACACTTTAACCATCTGCTTCCCTACAAAAATATAAATACGATACCCTGGGGTTACTCCCGAGGTGAAGTGCTACAACGAGATATATTATGTGCGCTTGCAGAATTCATTTTGCATACAACGACATATATCTTCGCGCTCTTGAAGCATTGCTAAAACGTGACGCTAAGGAGTGCCAACAAGCATTTCTGGCGCCGTTGTCGGGAAAGCAATTGGCTAAAGTTATTGTTGAATTATTTGATTATCTTTACAGGTTTACCAACCACTAACCTTAGTGACCTCACCACTGCAACATTCGTCTATTTTTGATATGTTTGCAGGGTAGTGCATGACTGGTTTCAACATACCATCAAACTTTGATCCAAATCTGGAACGCATTGGAAGAGTAGTGCGAAAGAGAGTCGTACCTCCTCAGATTTCGCTCAGCTCAAGCGACATATTTGAGTCGTCATCCGACTCTGAGTCTGAACCAGATTCAGGTTCGTCGTATTCTTTGGCCCCAGAATCTCCAGAGATAATGGCTCAGCCGAAGAAGACGCTCCGTGAGTTCTCAGCCCCGTCAAGCAGCAACTTCCTGGAACTGTCGAATCCACAGGAAGGGGCATTTGAGCTGAGGTCTGGCCTAGTCAATATGGTTCAGGCTAGCCCTTTCTGCGGAAAGGCGATTGAGGATGCCAATGCTCACCTTCGGAATTTTCTGGAGGTGTGTAGCACTATCAATCCTAATGGCACACCGATCAACAGCATCCGCCTACAACTCTTCCCATTCTCCTTGCTTGGGAAAGCAAAGGAGTGGTTCTATGCCAACAAGGCATCATTTCAAGGACGCTGGCAGACTTGCGCAGACGCATTTCTGACCAAGTACTTTCCGGTGGGCAAGACCAATGCCCTCCGAGGGAAAATCACTAGCTTTCAGCAGCTAGACGGAGAGTCAGTTCCTGAAGCTTTGGAGCGACTGCAAGAGTACATTGCAGCCTGCCCCCACCATGGTGTGGAAGATTGGTTGATCACTCAAAACTTCTGAGGACCCGGTGTGTCCGAGGACCGGTGGATGGTCGCCTCCTGGTGTGATGAGTGATTGACAACATGGTGTGGATTCACGTTTCCCTTGGCTCAAGTATTGCAGGTGTAGAATGCGGCTTGGTTGCATTGGTGCAGGTGAAGAACAGGCGTGAAAGGTCTTTACCATGGCGGCCTCCGAGGAGCGGAGAGACAAGTAGGCTTGGTTCGAGGGACCCGGTGGCTAGATGGATCAAGTGCGGTTCACATGGTGGCAAGAACGAGCGAGGGAATGTGGTTCCGGTGTGAGGTAGTGGCTCACAACCGAAGCTCATACGCGGACAAGATGCCGGTGCAAGGTAGCGGCTCACAACTGAAGCTTGCACGCGGGGTTTGGTGATTTGGCCACAAAATCATCCGGTGGACGGTTTCCCTTGGTTTGGGCCTCAAAACCAAGGCCGAGGACTCGACGTGGCGAAGATGGGCCGAGGGGCCGATTTAACCGCCCCCCTGGGCTGGCCCAAGATCAGCGTCAAGGTCAAGAGCACTCAAGCGTGAGAGTAAATCAAAGCTCACATGACCCAATCTTCTATGCCACTTCCAAAGCTCAGAAGAAGTACCAGCCAACAAACACCGAGAAAGACCAAACGATCGAGAAAAATCAGCACGAAAAATCTGTCCCTCGGGAATGATCATGCACACAAGATCACCTCGAGAATCAAGAATCCGAGAATCACCACTCTTGAACCGAACCTCAAAACCCTCATCAAGAAGCTGAGAAACTAAAAGCAAATTAAAACCAAGATTCTTGACAAGAGCAACCTTCTTCAACATGAAACCATCGCTCACCTGAATCGCACCCTCAGACAACACTCTACCTCTACCCTTATCCCCGAAAGTGATGTACTGCCTGGACACCACCGGGGTGAGGCTGGAGAACCACTTCCTATTACCTGTCATATGTCTCGAACATCCAGAATCCATCAACCAGATGTTCTCCAAGCCTCCCACCTGCACAATCAATAGCGAGAACGAGAATGAGCAAATGACTCGACACTAGGGTTAGCACAGAATGAGTCAAACCAGTGTCGGGCCATCTGCTTGAAAGAGGGGTTAGCAAAATCAGCTCTACCACGTGAAACCCTCTCGTTTCTCACCATCGGACCTCTAGCACCACGTGGGGGAAAACGTGGCCTAGACTCTCTCCTATCCTCAAAGCTATGGTCAAACCTCCCTGAACCAAACGAACCACGAGCACGAGGCCGCCTAGCAAAACCACCACGAGCTGGAACACCACGACTGCCAAACGAAGGAACTGTTCGCACAGAAGCCTCTCCTCTAGGCAAGGGTGAATGAGACACAGGCACACTACGGGGAGAGTGGTACCTGTCCCTGTTCCCCATCTCCTTCTCTCGTCTCACCTCCCTCTTCTTTCTCCAACAAAACTCCTCTAGGTGACCATCCCTTCCACAATGCTCACAATGGAAGCGGACTGGCTTTGGCTTTGGGGTTTCTCTCGGCTGTGGCTTCTCTCTCGGCTGGTAAACCCCACTCCTCACAAAGGTCACTCTCCTCTGGAAGTTGTTTGTCTTAGGTGGAAACTTGGGAGGATCTGGAGTGGTGTCAAGGTTGTTCAACAGGTGGTTGGGCTTAGGTGCAAAGCTGTTCTTTGGTGGAATTTTCTCTGGTGATGTTGGGATGTTTGAGGTGGAAGTGGTTTGCTCTCTCTCTTTCTCACAACCACTCTCATCAACCTTCTCAGAACCCAACCCACGACCATCAGCTCTCCTAAACTGAGCAATCAACATCTTAAGCTGTGGCTCGTGACCAGACAACCAACCCAAGCACTGACGCAACTCATCATTCTCATCCTGCAACCGATCAACAGATTGTGCCAGCTCAACATTCTTCAAAGCAACCACATCACAAGCAGAACAAGCATTTGCAATGGGAGATTTCAATTCAGCTTCAAGAGAACTGATCATGGTACGAGATTCAAGCAACTGAGCATGCAAAGCAGGGAAAGAAGTACAAGCACCTAGCAAAGACGATCTAGACTTTAACTCAGCAAGCTCAACCCTAGCATTTTCTAGATCATCCAAGCATGTCATGTGTTTTTCCTTAAGAGCAACCAGATCAGCAAGATGCACATCACAGAAGGAGCACTCAATCTCATCAGTAACAACAGGAGCATCTTTCAACACAGCAATCTCAGACTCAAGCTTAGCTGCTCTCTCCCTAGACTCGCAAAGCAAAGACTCAAAATCCACTGCCTTCTTTTCAGTCTCAGAAAGTAAGGCCTCAAGCTCAGCAACTCTCTCCTTTGACTCTCCTAGCAGGGACCTAAACTCTCTCTTCTCCTTGTTGGTCTTCCTCAGCACATCATCGCGGTTGTCGACCAACTCCTCTAGCCTAGCGATTTCCTTATGCAAAGAGGTGGGATCGGTCAATACCTCATCCTCGGAGTCGGAGTCAGAGTCGTCCTTGCCCTTCACGGAGTCGTGCGCCATGGTGCAGTAGTCGACGGCGGTGAAGGAGATGCTGGCGAAGTTGCGGTTCTCATGCTTCTTCTCCTTGCGGCGGCCACGGTCTTCATCCTCGCTGCTCGAGCTTGACGATGTGTTGGTGGAGCTCGTGTCGATGTCGCTTGCATCTGCCACCATCGCTCGAGACTTGTTCTTCTTGTGCCCTCCGTGCTTGTTCTTCGACCTCCTCTCTTCCTTGTTCTTGTGTTTGGAGCGGTACTCGTCCTTGGAGCGGTGCTTGTGGTCATCTCGCGATCGGTGCTTGCGATTGTAGTCGTTCTTGTTCTCCTCGGGGCACTCGGCGATGAAGTGGCCCATCTTCCCACATCTGTAGCACGTACTCCCGGCACGTCTCGAACCCTTGCGGTTCTGGTACATCCTCTCGAACCTCCTGGTCAGCAACGCGAGATCCTCCTCGCTCTGCACCTCATACTCCTCATCTGGAAGAGACACAAGAGAAGACAAAGCAAAATGTCTGGGAGTGTTAGCATGTCCATAACCAGAGCCACCGACTAGAGCAGACTATGGGGATCAGTCGGACTCTTAGCCTTGGCAAGCAGCTGTCTGTCAACCTCAGAAGACTTCAACTTGGAGAAAAGCTCATCAACAGATAGAGTTTCATAGTTAGCCGACTCCATGATCGCCTCAACCTTGGCACCCCACACGGATCTATCAAGTGCTTGCAAGAGCTTGATAGCTCTGTCATGACCCGAGTATGGGAGCTGGGTGATGTTGGCTTTCATGTTGTTCACTATGGCAGTAAAGCGCTGGAACAAAGCATCAACAGACTCTCCAGGCAAGTGAGCAAAATTCTCATACTCTCTGCGATACATCGAGAAAAGCCTAGCCTTCACATGGCTATCACCACCGTGGGCTACCTTGAGCTTCTGCCAGATCTGGCTAGCTAGGTCCTCGCCCAAAACACGCTCAAACTCCTCAGTGGACAAAGCTCGGAACAAGTAGTCGACAGCTCTAGCGTTCGCCTCAAACTTATCTCTCGCATCCTGGGCATCTAAGTAGGTGGGATTGACATAGTGTTCATCTTTGGTCACATCCCACAGCAACTTTCCTTTGCCTCGCAAGAAAGCGCCCATACGCGCAACCCAGTTCGGATAGTTCTTCCCATCGAAGTGCGGAGGCCCGGAACCCCGATCTTGGTACGCCATCTTTGGATCTTAGACTGGTTAGAGTCGCAAAGACCCGTAACCGGCTCTGATACCAAATGAAGGACCGAAACGGCGACCAGAGAGGGGGGGGAGTGAATGGAAGCCGATAAAAATTTTCTTTCCAATGATCCGGCTATTCTCCCAAATCAACTCCGATGCCTCCAAAAGCGATCTTGCCAAGATCACGTAGCCACTGTCAAGCTACTGACCCTAGGAACAAGATAGATGTAGCGGAACTCGAATCGATTGAAACGAACACAAACCGAACCAAAACCAACTCACCCTTGTGCTGCCAGGGGGGGCGGTTAAACCGCCTAGGGGGGGCGGTTAAACCGGCCTGCCCTGGGAGCCTTGGGAAAAAGTCAACTCGAAAGTGGATCTCCCAAACCGCTTGAGCTCTTGAGATGAGATTTTGGCCAGATGATATACACCTCCAGTGGAGTGTTTTCCCAAAAGATCTTGGCCTCTAACTCTCTAGAACTCCCGGAATCTCAAATCTAAGGAAGAACACCATGAACTCGAGTTCATCCCAAAATCCTCAAATCCGAGGCGATTCCCAGAGTTTGGGGGCAAGATATCACCAGCAAAAGAGGCACAAGGCACTCATACGTGAATCCCCCAAAGAAATCCGAGAGAAAACGCCCAAGGAAGTGAAGAACGAAAATCCCCCAAAAATAGCTTCGAAAATACCTCCAAAAATAGGAAAAGAAAAAGGAGCTCGTGGGTTCAACTCATGGCACAAAGATGAACTGAACAAACTCAATCAACAAACCATGAATTCACCTATACAAACTACGAATGATTCGAAATAGTTCTAGGTGGAAGGGATGAAAGGGAAACTTCAAGTCCAAAGGAAAATAGAGAGATAACTAAAAGGATAGCAGCCACCAACCCCTTGGGGGGCTATTAGTAGTCCAAGTGGTGGTGCTCTAAAGACTAAACTACCCCTAAGTGATACATATCCCTCAGGGGCAAATTTGACATTTGGTTTCTGATATTTTCCGGCTGGGACACCTTCCACCGCAAGCTAGCTTCCCTCCGATGCAAGCCTTGCAGTCACGCCGCGTGCCCTCCGGATCGAAGCTCCTCGACGCCGTTTTTGGCCCGGCCCAGGGGGAGTCGGTTAAACCGCCCCTGGCTGGTCACCTCAGCCCAGCTGCCCAAACTTCACCTCGTCAAGTCCTCGGCCTTGGTTTTGAGGCCCAAACCAAGGGAAACCGTCCACCGATGATTTTGTGGCCAAATCACCAAACCCCGCGCGCAAACTTCGGTTGTTAGCCGCTACCTTGCGCCGACTTCTTGTCCGCGTACGAGCTTCGGTTGTGAGCTGCTACCTCACACCGGAACCGCGTCCCCTTGCTTGTTCTTGCTAGCATGTGAACCGCACTTGATCCATCTGGCCACCGGGTCCCTCGAACCAAGCCTACTTGTCTCTCCGCTCCTCGGAGGCCGCCATGGCTAAGACCTTCCGCGCCTGTTCTTCACCTGCACCAATGCAATCAAGCCGCATTCTACACCTGCAATACTTGAGCCAAGGGAAATGTTAGTCCACACCACGTTGTCAATCACTCATCACACCAGGAAGCGACCATCCACCGGTCCTCGGACACACCGGGTCCTCACATCTTGTGATATATCATGCTGCATTTGTATCATATCTTAGGATGAGCTTCTCCTATATGTAGTGATTGCTACAACTTGCTACATTCTTGAGTTTAGGCAGGCTAGCTAGGGATTGGATGTATGATTGGCTATGCTCTCGATGGTTTTGATATATATTCTTTTCAGATAGTCAATTTTTGAAGTAAAATGACAAACTGAACTTAAACTCTTTTCACCCATGAGTAAATGCCTTTGCATGTCTTGTTTGAGCCGAAATGGCTATATCTTGCTTAAGATCATGCTAGGATGTGATATTCTTTTCAATTGGGTCAAAGACCTTTGTCATTGTGAATGTTTAGCCCATGCTTTATCTTGTGGAGGAGCATAAGCTTCTTTTTGTTGCAAAGACATTTCATGTACCATGCTTAATTTGAAAAACTTGAAAAATGAGATGTTTTTGCATGAAAGAAGGAAGATAAGAAAAGATACATATGAAGAAATATATGCTCATGTCTCTATGCTTTCACCATTGCACACACTTGCACACATGGGTGCTAAGTGGTTGCATATTGTTTGCCGGAGAAGTCTCCCTTGAGAAGTGAACACATGGCTCCGTGCTTTGACATAACATGAGATAGAATTTGGGCGTTTGTAATGATCTTTTGTCAAGAATGCTTATCCTATCATATTCTTAGTGAGATGAAGTTTATTTTTGCTTAAATGATCCATGTTTAGGACTTTGCTCATGAGGTGAAACTTTTGATAAAATTGCACAATTTGGTCATGGCTTTGTCAAATGGCTATATATCTCCACTTTCTTGATGGCAATGCCCTTATGATGCTATGACCTATCTAGTTTGCCTCTTCTCTAACTTGTAGCATTTTGTATTGCTCATTGTCTATTTGAGAAGCTTATAGTTGAAACTTTTGCATTTTTGCCTTGATTTGTGCATTGTCAACAAGGGAGAGAATTTGAGTCTTGGAATACCTAGGTACTTATGGAAGGTTTTCGAGTTGAAATGACATCGTTGCGAGCTTTTTGTGTGAGATTTGCACTTTTGAGGTTGGCAATCTGCCAGGGGCGGTTTAACCGCCCCCTTGGTTTGTGAGGTTTTGATCCACTTTCGAGTGTTTTTTCGCACACACAAGTTCACTTGTTCATGGGGAGTTTGCATCTATGCAGGGGGAGTGCTTTGAGTGTCCTGAAAAGTGATTTGGAGATTTGTGGGTTGTGCTTTGTGTTTTCCTCTTTTGCCGATGGTGTTGAGCCCTTTTCGCTTCTTATTGAAGGGTCGGCGTTTTCTGAGTTTTTCTCTTGTGAGTGACTTTGTTTCGGCTTGTTCTTGCTTTTAGTCACTTGCTTGAGCGTTGTTTTTCGATTTCTTTTCTATTTTCTTTTGATATCTATGGAGACTATGTGTGTGTTGTCAATGCACTCATCAAGGGGGAGATTGAGGACCCGGTGTGTCCGAGGACCGGTGGATGGTCGCTTCCTGGTGTGATGAGTGATTGACAACGTGGTGTGGATTGACGTTTCCCTTGGCTCAAGTATTGCAGGTGTAGAATGTGGCTTGGTTGCATTGGTGCAGGTGAAGAACAGGCACGAAAGGTCCTAGCCATGGCGGCCTCCGAGGAGCGGAGACACAAGTAGGCTTGCTTCGAGGGACCCGGTGGCTAGATGGATCAAGTGTGGTTCACATGGTGGCAAGAACGAGCAAGGGAACATGGTTCCGGTGCGAGGTAGCGGCTCACAACCGAAGCTCGTACGCGGATGAGAAGCCGGTGCAAGGTAGCGGCTCACAACCGAAGCTTGCACGCGGGGTTTGGTGATTTGGCCACAAAATCATCCGGTAGACGGTTTCCCTTGGTTTGGGCCTCAAAACCAAGGCCGAGGAGTCGATGTGGCGAAGATGGGCCGAGGGGCTGCTCACCCAGCCAGGGGCTGGTTTCACCGCCCCCCTGGGCTGGCCCAAGATCAGCGTCGAGGAGCTTCGATCCGGAGGACACGCGGCGTGACTGCAAGGCTTGCGTCGGAGGGAAGCTAGCTTGCGGTGAAAGGTGTCCCAGCTGGGGTATGTATCACTTAGGGGCAGTTTAGTCTTTAGAGCACCACCACTTGGACTACTAATAGGCCCCCTAGGGGTTGGTGGCTGGAATCTCTCTAGTTATCTCTTTGGTTTTCTCTTTGGACTTGTATTTCCCTTTCATCTCCTCCACCTAGAACTATTTCGAATCGTTCATAGTTTGTATAGGTGAATTCATGGTTGATTGATTATGTTTGCTCTGTTCATCTTTGTGCCATGATTTGAATCCACGAGCTCCTTTTCTTTTTCCTATTTTTGGAGGTATTTTCGAAGGTATTTTTGAGGGATTTTCGTTCTTCACTTCCTATGGCGTTTTCTCTCGGATTTCTTTGGGGGAATCGTGTATGAGTGCCTTGTGCTTCTTTTGCTGGTGATCCCTTGCCCCCAAACGCCGGGAATCACTCGAGATTTGAAGTTTTCAGGATGAACTCGAGGTCATGGCGTTCTTCCTTAGATTTGAGATTCCGGGAGTTCTAGTGAGTTAGAGGCCGAGATTTTTGGGGAATATACTCCACTGGAGGTGTACATCATCTGACCAAAATCTCGTCTCAAGAGCTCAAGCAGTTTGGGAGATCCACTTTCAAGTTGACTTTTTTCCAAGGCTCCCAGGGCAGGCCGGTTTAACCGCCCCCTCCAGACGGTTTAACCGCCCCCCCTGGCAGCACAGGGTTGTGTTGGTTTTGGTTCGGTTCGTGTTCGTTTCGATCGATTCGAGTTCCGCTGCGTCTATCTTGTTCCTAGGGTCAGTAGCTTGACAGTGGCTACGTGATCTTGGCAAGATCGCTTTCGAGGCTTTGGAGTTGATTTGGGAAAATAGCCGGATTGATTGAGAAGAATTTTTATCGGCTCCTATTCACTCCCCCCCTCTCTGGTCGCCTAATCGGTCCTTCAACTTCTTCCACAGCATGAGTCATCGATCGCAAGAGCTCTTGGATGCAGCTGCGGGAGGAGCTTTCCTCTCGCTAGATGTAGATGCAGCGAAGGCACTGATCGAGAAAATATCCGCTCACCAGAGTTGGGTAGGAGAAAGACAAGCCCCTCGCACCAAGGGGGTACATCAGATTAACTCCGTTGATATGCTGGCCGCTAAGATGGACCTCCTCTTAAAGAAGATGGAATCTCCTGGCAAGGAGATGAATCAAATCACAGAGGAGAGGATCACATGTGAAACATGTGGAGAAGCGGGACACTCGGGTGACAATTGCCCGACGACACGAGAAGAAGCCTTTTTCATTGAAAATAACAACAATTCAGGCTTCCGTCCTCGACAAGGTTGGAATTCCAAGCCCAATTTCCCCTTCGGCCAACAACAAGGTAATGGTTCTAACAACGGTTTCCAGCCGTCATTAAAGGATACCTGGTATGGCCAAAAGCAAATTAACGGTAGCATTAGCAAGAAATTTCTTGCTAATGATAAAGTTATGGAGTCAATGGCCTCCCAGATTGAAGCTTTTAATTATGTCGTTAAGAACTAGCTGAGCTTCAATAAAATGATTGAAACTCAAGTGGCTCAGTTGGCTGCATCTTGTCCTAACCCAAACGCGGGAAAGTTACCCGGGCAACTGGAGGTTCCTTTCAAGGAAAATGTTAGTGCGGTGACCACGCGGACTGGCAAGTCCACGCAGGATCCACACAATCCTTAAGATCCAGGTACCCGATAGAAGGACGCTAGCCACACCGAGCCAGCCGCCGAAGAGGAAGACGACGAGGAAGCCATCCCTGTCCCAAAGGAAGGGAACGAGGCACCACAAGCCTCTAGCGACAGCCAAGATCCCACTTTCCTCCCTTTCCCAGAACGAAGGAGAAGACCGGTGGCCGACGAGCAATTTGACAAGTTCGTCGAGGTAATCAAGAAGGTATACATCAATATGCCACTTCTTGATGCTTTGCAGGTCCCGACATATGCCAAGTTTATCAAGGATATACTTAGCAACAAAAGGACTCAACCCACGAGGGAGACGGTGCAGCTAACCGAGGAATGCAGCTCTGCTATACTCGGGCCCCACCTTAAGAAGAAAGATCCTGGCTGCCCCACAATATCATGCTCAATTGGAGGCCATGATTTCGACAACGCCCTATGTGACTCGGCGAGCGTTAGCGTAATGCCTAAGGTAGTTTTTGACCACCTTAAACATATATCGCTTGTCTCTACACCCATGTGTTTGCAGCTAGTCGATCAATCGATCCGCTACCCCCATGGAGTCACAGAAAATG